>JASAND010005684.1:0-15837 GCA_030248195.1 Trissonchulus latispiculum
TTAGGAACCCCATCCATTTAACAAACGTAGATTAAAACAAAGCTACGGTAAGCGTAGCGTATATTTGAGCGTAGATTTAAAGCGCAGCTGCGAATGCACCTACGGTAGGTTTTTGCTTTAGTTTTTGTGTAACTTAACTTTTTGCCTCTATTGTAAGCTTCCATTTTACAAAGAAAAGCTAAAGCTAGCAGTTCAGTTAGGGCTTATAAAAACACGGGTTTTTATGGCAAAATTGCAGCTCCGCTGACACGTAGCTACGTTTCAAAAACAAAGCTACGGATAGAGTAGACATACCGTAGACCTATAAGTAGCTACTTTTGAGAAATGGATGAGGTTCCTTAATGATCTGGGCGTTACCACAGATAATAACCTTAAGTTTTCTGCACATTGTCAGCAGTTAGCCAGATCGGGGTTTCAAAGGGTTAACCTAATTTTCTATTCCTTTCGATCAAGAAATGTAGAATTATTGCTTAAACTGTACAAAATTTATGTTAGACCTAAACTGGAATATGCTTCAGAAATTTGGTCACCGCATTATCTAAAAGATATTGATGTGATTGAGAGGGTGCAAAGGTCTTTTACAAAGCGTCTTCCGGGCTTAAAAAATTTATCATATGTTCAGCGATTGGCTAAACTGTGTTTACCGTCATTGGAAGAGCGACGTATTATCAGAGACGTTATTATGGTTTATAAAATAGTACATGGTTTGGTGGAATTGCAATTTGATGACTTTTTCGTGTATAATTTGATTTCCTCTACCAGGGGTCATGAATACAAATTAGCTGTGCAGCGAAGCCGAATTGACACTAGAAAATATTTTTTCAGCAATCGAGTCATCCCAATCTGGAATGACCTAGATGAAAATGTTGTAAATTCTTCAAATCTAAATGAATTCAAAAACCGTCTCGCAAATGTTACGTTTGTGCCCTATTTACGGGGGCGAGGATTAGTAGCCGGTTAATCGGCCCACCTTGCCTCCCTCCAACGTTATTTGTTCTATCGTGTGGTTTTATAATACATACTTATATAATTGCATTCTTATTCTTAGCATACTTTGCACTTCTGTTACCAGTCTATGCTTTGGTTGGTAAATAAATAATACTAATACTAATACTAATTTGGATGGAACAAATCGCTCTTCTATAACGCAAAAGCTTTTCTTTTGTCAACCTCTAATTTGCATAAATCTGTACATACATTGACTTTTCTAACATATAGCATGTGCGTTTCAAGGCAAACACTAGGAATAGCGTTATCAGTGTGTTTAGATCTGCTCAAAACCGATTATAATAGACCTGCTGAGGAAAAACTAAAGCAAAGCCTTTAAGTATTCTATAGGCTTGTATATTATCCCTTCGCCGGCCACGCCGTGTCCTTCAGTCAACACCACTGCTACAATCGATTTGCACACTGACTACAGACTGTACATATCTAAATAAAAAGAATTGCTTGGTAATAAAAAATCTTAGCGTGCTTGTAATTGTATGCAGCTAACTTCATAAACAGAATCGCTACTGATATAAATCCACAGTTGCTTAACAAAAGGGCAGATGGCAGGATAAAGGTTTTCCATTGATTTCTCGTTGTAAGCGGAAAAATCAATCACAATATCGAACTGGACAGAACCTTCGGCAAGATTTCCAAGCCATTCCGCGCACTCCGACGCATTCGTTCGATCTAGTATCACATGTTTCGTCAGAGGACAGATGTCGCGTTTTGAATCCCAACTCCAATTTCCTAAAACAAAAAAATTGTTTGAACCTTTGTATAATAATAAATACTGAACATTTTTAGACTATCGCCGATTTTATTCTCTAATTCTGATTTTCCAAAGCCAAGTGGAGATGCTAGGGAAATCCAATTTCTAGCGCAGTTTCGAAAAAGCACAGAATAGTGTTGAGATTGGAATCGACCATCAGTATATAACAACCAGGCCATAAAATCGAAAAACCCTCTAAACCGCGTCGGATAAAGACCACGATCTCAGTTTATTTTTAGTTTGAGCTGTACAAGAGTTTTATCCATAAGTAGCTTGGCAGTTCTTCACTCTAAAACAACTTAAAGGGGGGGTCCATTTTTGGGCCATTTTTTCGACCTTCTCCGATCTCACTGATTTTCACATATTTTATTGTCCAAATGGTATATATATATTTTCAGGAGTTTTTTTAAAATTAAAGTCGTAACTCTTACGGTTGTCGAGTAATTTCACCGCAAAGTTGAGATTCATGTGTTAAACATAGGAGATTTAAAAGATGTCAATTTTTCGCGTGCGCCAAAAAATCTCCCGACAAACGTTGATGAATCTGGACAAATTATACATTAAAATAAAGCTAAAATGTTAAACTGCGGTACTCTGGAATTAGAATTTTAATTTAGCCCTTTAATGTTTTTTAATTAATTTTTGAAGGATTAAAATTTGACTTGATGCTCAAGTCGTGTTAAATTTTAATCTTTCAAAAATTAATTAAAAAATTTCAAAGGCCTAAATTAAAATTCTAATTCCAAGATAGCGCAGTTTAACATTTTTGCTTTATTTTAATGTATAATTTGTCCAGATTCATCAATTTCTGTCGGGAGATTTTTTGGCGCACGCTAAAAAATGACAACTTTTTAAATCTCCTATGTTTAACACATGAAATCTCAACTTTGAGTCGAAATTACTTGACAACCGTAAGAGCTACGACTTTAATTTTAAAAAAACTCGTCAAAATATACCATTTGGACAATAAAATATGGGAAAGCAGCGAGATCGGAGGTCGAAAAAATTACCCAAAAATGTACCCCCCTTAAACGACTTATACCTCTATTGACCAAGGTTATGTCATGGTTATCTCGCAATAGTGACCGCACAACTTCACCCCCAATAAATCCACTTCCGCCAAAGACAAGAATTTGCATTGCATTAAGGCAGATTTTCTAAACGAGTTATAAGCATGGATTACGCACACAGCCCAACCCCTCCCCAATATTTTCTCACATTTGTATACCTAAACGACTGAGTGCAACTGTCAAACTGCAACCACTACACGATGTATTTCGGAACTTCTTCTCAAAATATAAAATCAAAAAATGACATTGAATGCTGTTTCGTGCTAAAAGGCCAACAAACCGCCTCTTTAAAGAAAAAGCGATTAAGCAGGTTGAATTAAAATTAACTCGTTGATTTTTTAATCCTAAGTTCATTAAAGAAACAGGATTAAATTTAATCAGGTTAACTCGTTTAACTCGGTGGATTAAATTTTAATCCATTTAGTCCGAGGTGCTATTTCTTTAATGCGGATTAATTTTAATATAATCCGTTTAATCTTTAAAGAAATAAGGCCTTGGTCTTGAGTCATTAACATAGGGAAGGGGTAGGGTCAGGAACTTTGCAGTCCCCCAACCTGGAGCTCACCCTACCGCACCCCATTTTGGGCAAAATCCGGAAAATCCAGTTTCACGGTGGCCTTCGGCCGCCAGTTCCCCCCAAATTTTGCTTCTGCACATTTGTGGTCTTGCGCCTTATACAAACAAACAAACAAACAAAGTCGTTTACTTTATAAGTAACCAGCAATTACAACAAAATCGAAGATTTTATTCAAATACAAATTAAATCAGAAAATACAGTTAAATATAAATAAGGGCAAAAGAGGATCCTCAAGTGATCACCTGACCCCTTGTCCCCGTAAAAACTGATCAAAATTTAGGTCGCGAATGAGGTTAGGGAAATTAATCAAATTAGGAGCTGAAACTACATGCTGAGGTAATTGATTCCATACATTAATTATCCTACAATTAAACATATTCTCCAAAGCGTTCGAACGTCTTCTAGCTGGTAACGAAAGTCTCAAATTATGACTCCGTGTGTTACTATTCGGGGCGTATTTAAACACCAAATCGAAGTCCAAATCAATCTTATTATATACAATTTTGTAAACCAATTTCAGATCGAAGAGAAGTCGCCGCAGTTCCAGAGACTCTGGCTTCAGTCGGACTAAACGGTCATTACACGATAGGTCAGTTAACCCGGGAATGCACTTGGTGAAACTTCGTTGTACTGTCTCGATTAAGTTTATCTTTCAATAAAAAGGGGGACCATACGCTGGTCCCAGATTCTACCACTGGTCTGACGTACGTTGTAAACATTTTAATCAAAAATTTTGCTGGCGAGACTTAAAATTTCTAAAAAATTAAGGCTTGTATCTGCATTGGTCTTTTATATACCTCCATTGCGTGGTCAGAAAATTTCAAATTTGAGCTGACTATATAGCCTAAATCTTTCATAACAGTAGTACTCGGCAAAATTTCATTAGCTAGTCGATAAACAACGGGTTGTACGTATGTCCCAAAAACACAAACAGAACACTTTGAAATGGCAAGCTTTAATTGCCACTTGTTGAACCATGCGTACAACCTTTCTAAATCTTCTTGTAGATGTACATTAGTAAATTCATTCTGTTTACACTTGATGTATAATTTTACATCATCTGCATAGATTAAAATTTTTGAAAATTTTAAACAATCAACAATGTCATTTATATAAATTAGAAATAAAACAGGTCCGAGAATGGTACCTTGGGGTACTCCGCTAAGTAGACCTTGGCTAGATCTAGCATCTTCAACTTGTACATACTGGAGACGATCACTAAGAAAGCATTTGATCCAATGAAGTAATTTTCCTCTAATTCCGTACTTTGACAATTTAAACAGAAGCTTACTGTGCGAAATTGTGTCAAAAGCCTTAGCGAAATCTAATGTATATTATAACCATTGTTTATAGCTTCTGCCCAATCTAACAGGGACTTCATTACGTTCGTAACCGTTGACTTGTTTTTCAAAAAGCCATGCTGAGAGTGTGTGAAAAGATTATTCTTTTTAAAATGTTCCAAAATCAAATCTCGAATAATCGACTCCATAACTTTACAGTACACAACAGTAAGATTATCTGGTCTGTAATTAACCGGTTCCGAATTGTTTCCTTTTCTTTTAAATATGGGAATAACTTTGGCTTTCCTCCATTGTTCGGGTAGAACTCCTGAATTAAAACTAGCAGTAAATATTTTACTGAGAGGATAACTTATGTGTTGACTAACGTGTTTTAAAAATAAAGGAGGGAGATCATCAGGACCGGAAGAAGTTTTTGGCGGCAAATTTTGTAAGTATTTCTTAACGACAACAGGGATAAAAATTAGATTTTCAAGAAAGTCATTAGATTTATTTTCAAGATCGGGTAGAATTCCATTATCGACTGTGAAGACACTGCAAAACTGGTCGTTCAACATTACGACTTTTTCATAATTTGTAATTGCTTCTACTCCGTTGGCCTCTAAAGGGGGATACTATTTTTAGCAACTAGCTTAGAATTGACAAAATTATAAAAGCGTTTGATCGAATTTGATTGTAAAACATCATTTTCAACTCTATACAGATCGGCAGTAGCGGAATTTTTCGCCTCTTTAACGACCTTTTTATATGCTTCTCTATCTCTAGCCAATTTAGTTACTTTAAATTTAAGCCAAAGTTTTCGTTTCTTGCTAAACAAAAAGTTGGTTTTCCGGGACCAGATTTTGTTCTTCCGGGGACATCCCTTTGAACAAACAGTTCTATAGCGTAGTCAAGGATGTGACCAAAAGTGACCCACATTTCCTCTACAGAAGGATTAATCCCGAAAACATTATCCCAGTCAATGGTTGCAAGAAAACAATTTATAGCAACAAAATCGGCTTTGTTGTAATCGCGATAGAAATTTCTAGCAGCATCAATTGGATTGGGGCCTTTGTTAATTGCAAAACTCACTGAGTTATGATCACTTGTACTAAATGGCTCATTTACGTTGATATTTAAGATTACTTGAACATCGTTAGTAAGTACCAGGTCTAAAATATGTTCATTTCGTGTTGGTTCATTTATCAAATTAACTTCACCAAGCTCAGTAAAAAAAGTCGTCATAAAGCAGTTCGGCGTGCGTTATTTGCCGGGAAATGTTTGAAAACAAATCGCCTACTATTATTATATTATAACTATTATTCTGAGACCACCAATTTTGGCAGAACACTTCATCGACTTCTGGTGGAGTCAAAGGAGAACGGTATAATACACCTCAGTCTATAATATTCTGAGGGTTAACAGCAATTTTCAGCAGTAAATATTCAATAAACCCGTCAACCTTCGAGCTAAACTTAACCTGAGCGTTTAGCGACTTCTTGACTGCTGCTAGAACTCCTCCATGCAAGCGAACATCTCTATCAACACGAAATATATTGGACGAACTGAGAAAATTTAGGAAGGAATTTGGGTTTACCGGAATTTGAAACACTACTGCGTAGCCAGATATATGCCATGCCAGATACTTTCGGTTACAGTGAAAACAAGCACATACTACGTAACACAAAACCGCTAACTGAAATGGGAGCTGTATTGAGGCGAGACGGCGACAAGAAGATAGTCACAGCCGTTATAGCAATTACCTGTACCCGAATCCAAGAGTTTTAAAAAAGAATGATCACTGTGAAAAACAGAGTTTGAAATTTCTCGTCAAAATGTGCTGCACCGTTATTTCACATTGTTGAAGTTTTCAAGCAATTTATTAAATTTAAAAGAGAGAATTTACAAAAACTAGGTCACGAACTGTCATTTCAACATGAAGTTTTGGTACAAACAAATCTCCAACTGCATCATTGCATTGAATCCCACTGATCCACAAACTGCCAAGTGCAACCGACGTAATCCAGGCCGTTATTTGTTTCAACCTTCACCTCAGCATAAATCACATCACAGATCATATACATAACCATGGGCGCACCCAGGGAGGGGGGCGGGGGCGGGGTCGGGGGCGGGTTTTGGGGGTTCCGAGGTTCCGATCCCCTTTTTCTTTGACCCTCCCCCCGAGAATTACTGGGGGAGAAGGCAAAAAAGTATTTTAAGTTAAGTTATTAAGTTATTTTCAGTATATTATGTATAAACTGTCTGGGTACACTATGCGCTAGATAAATATAACGAAACTAAAAATACCAAGAATATTAGACGGTGATGGGGCCGGACTAGTAGTTTAGGTAGGTAGGTAAGTAGGTACATAGGTAGGTAGGTAGGCTAGGTAGGTAGGTGTCCGGTAATGGGCCGACGCTGGGTCTCAAGCCCCGGGGAAAGAACGCAGAGGGACGGAACACAGGGTGTCAGAACTCGGAGAGGAAGCAGGGAAGTATCGGGATTTGTGATAGTTGGAGGGTGGTTGACTAGGACTGTAAACTAAAAGGGTGTGGTTACTGGAAGTGCTACTGGGTGTGGTTAGTAGAAGTGCTGGGTGTAAACAGGAAGAGAGCAGGGTGTTGGGATAATGGTTGAGTGGTGGCGACAGGGTGTATAATCAAGGGGACTAGGAGGACAGGGTGTGGCAGGTGTACGTGACCGAACAGGCAGTAGGGTTAAGGGTACGCTGGACACGGACACGAACACGAACCGACACGACAGGACACGAATGCTGGCAGAAAAACACCAGGAAATTGCCTCAAAAATGCTCCCGAGAGCGGGGTACGAAATGCTTGCCATATCCTACTGGGGTTCCAATATGTTAGCTTCCTGCATGTTAAGCGTCATACGCTATGCATTATAAGACTGTTACATCCTCCGTGCGCTATCGGCTGACCCCCTACCTAAATCAGACCCAGACCCCCCTCACCGGCCCCTGTACATGTACGAAGTCCAAACGGGGGATCGAGCTCGTGCTTGTATATTTTGTACACAGATGTGTAAATCATATAAGCATGGACCCCATACACAAATTGGGCCCCCCTCAAGCTTAACATGTAAGTATGCTAACATAGACCCCGATCCCCCGTTTGGACGCCGTACTTGTGTAGGGGCGGGGTCAAGGGGGGCCTGTTTTAGGTAGGGGGTCAGCCGATAGCGTGCAGAGGATGTAGCAGGCTTGTAATGCATAGCTTATGACGCTTGTCATACTCTTATGTATTATCTACTCTTGATGTTATGTACTAACGTGCTAATCCAAAGCACTTTTGTCTGTGTAACCCTTAGCAGTTGGCCATTACTTTCCTGTAGCACAAAATTCCACCTATATTCCAACCATAATTTACCCAAGTTTCTATATTCTCCTCCAGTTGGAGCAAAATTCTATTTTGTTTTGTTAAGATTAGTTATATAAAACTAATTTAACAAGCAAATGCTAACGGGTACAGTGATGGAATTTAAATGAAACTACTTAATTCGGGTCAATAGTCAACCTACATACAGAGGTATACACCGAAAATCTGCAGTCAGATGAATTACTAATATTATGCATGCATGCACGCAATTTATGCAAAAATAAAACATGTTCACAGCACAATATATAACAGTAACGGAAATTAATCGATAAATTGTCATTAGGCCAACCCAACAGGTGGCCAACCGGTTGATAGTTGGCCGAATGGCAAAGGGCAGCCAAGCTAGTTTTATTATTGCAATTATTTAATATGTATTTTCATTGTTTTAAGGAAACTAAACTCCTTTCTGTTCAGTGGTGCAATCTGTTCACTTCCTATAGGACCATCCTGTTAATTTCCGCCTATTCTCAAGCAGAAAAAACCAGTTTGACAACTTGCAAACTGTAGGCTGAAATCTTTCATACCTGTATCTGACAAGAAGAGCTAAGCTTAATCCTTGGCTTAGGCTAGTCCTAGAATTAGGCTTAAGTTCACAATTCTTTCCATAGCTTTCTACTAATAGCAGCGGATGAAGAAAACAGTTTACACTGGAAAATTCCGACTCTCCATTCCAATTGGCATGACAGATTGAAACGCCTTCAGACTGTCATAGTCAGTATCTGGTCCGAATAACAGACATCTTATTACTGTAGAAGGAATAAAAGTCTTCGAATATTTTACAGACAGTTAGGGTATTAAATATTCTCCATTGACATTATAGTTAACGTAAGAAAAAGGGTATTTAAACCCCATACAACGAAAACTCTTTTGAGTTTTGCAAGAAGCAATGAAGGAGATAATTTTTGTTCTGGCTCTAGCTCTCTGTTTACTAGCTCTGGCGGAAGCATCCTGGTTGACTGACATGGTCAATCCAACCATAGTGATTCATGGATCTCTAACTTACCTATGTTTCAATGGTCGGCGTGTCATTGGCGTCAAGGATTCGTACCCCGACCCAGCAAGTAATCCGAAGTGTCGCATCTACCGTCTTCAGTTGCCATAAATAACTGCAGAAGTGTTGAATGTGTTGAATAAACTGCTTTAAAGGTGCCTGGTTGTAGTAAAGTTAAGCAGTTCGAAAGACTCGGACGGGTACCGTTGAAGTCGGCCTAATTTGTCGTCGGCTAAGGTTAATTGGCGTGACCGGAGTTGGGTTAATAGGTTTACCCAAGTCCCTACTGCAATAAAGACAACCATTTGAAAAACGATTCCCCGTGCAATATATATATATATATATATATATATATATATATATATATATATATATATATATATATATATATATATATATATATATATATATAACAAACAAAGTCGTTTACTTTATAAGTAACCAGCAATTACAACAAAATCGAAGATTTTATGCAAATACAAATATAATTCAGAAAATGCAGTTAAATATAAAGAAGGGCAAGAGAGGATCCTCAAGTGATCACCTGACCCCTTGTCCCCGTAAAAACTGATCAAAATTTAGGTCGCGAATGAGGTTAGGGAAATTAATCAAATTAGGAGCTGAAACTACATGCTGAGGTAATTGATTCCATACATTAATTATCCTACAATTAAACATATTCTCCAAAGCGTTCGAACGTCTTCTAGCTGGTAACGAAAGTCTCAAATTATGACTCCGTGTGTTACTATTCGGGGCGTATTTAAACACCAAATCGAAGTCCAAATCAATCTTATTATATACAATTTTGTAAACCAATTTCAGATCGAAGAGAAGTCGCCGCAGTTCCAGAGACTCTAGCTTCAGTCGGACTAAACGGTCATTATACGATAGCTCAGTTAACCCGGGAATGCGTTTGGTGAAACTTCGTTGTACTTTCTCGATTAAGTTTATATCTTTCAATAAAAAGGGGGACCATATGCTGGTCCCAGATTCTACCACTGGTCTGACGTACGTTGTAAACATCTTAATCAAAAAGTTTTGCTGGCGAGACTTTTAAAGTTTCTAAAAATTAAGGCTTGTATCTGCATTGCTTTTTTATATACCTCCATTGCGTGGTCAGAAAATTTCAAATTTGAGCTGACTATATAGCCTAAATCTTTCATAACAGTAGTACTCGGCAAAATTTCATTAGCTAGTCGATAAACAACGGGTTGTACGTATGTATGTCCCAAAAACACAAACAGAACACTTTGAAATGGCAAGCTTTAATTGCCATTTGTTGGACCATGCGTTAGTGTTGTTTCAGTAGCCCATTTTAGTTT
This sequence comes from Trissonchulus latispiculum, assembly GCA_030248195.1. Lineage (NCBI taxonomy): Eukaryota > Metazoa > Nematoda > Enoplea > Enoplida > Ironidae > Trissonchulus > Trissonchulus latispiculum. Next base: position 10,392 of record JASAND010005684.1, read on the forward strand.
CAGTTTCAGTTTCAGTTTCAGTCGGCAACCTAAACTACTTTCAGTTTCAGTTTCAGTTTCAGTCGGATACCAAAAATAATTTCAGTTTCAGTTTCAGTTTCAGTCGGCAACCTAAACTACTTTCAGTTTCAGTTTCAGTTTCAGTCGGATACCAAAATTATTTTCAGTTTCAGTTTCAGTTTCAGTCGGTGACGCAAAATAGTTTCAGTTTCAGTTTCAGTCGGCAAGGCAAAATAGTTTCAGTTTCAGTCCGAGTATTAAAATAGTTTCAGTTAAGGTGGTGATTCCTTTTGGACACATATTGTTATTTGACGGCGTAAATCAAGATCAAATTTGATGAAACTTTCCGAACTAAGTTCTTTTAGCGTTCTAACACCCTCCGCGCAATCCCGATTCAAAAATTCGAGATTTCCGGTCAGACTGGTTTTTCTCAATTTCTGAACGCTTGGCAGCTGCTATACAGTTATGACTATATTCATTCGAAAGATCTCATTGAGCTTCACATTTTTGCTTTTTAAAGCAAGTTTCTAACTTTTCTCTACCATGAGATATAACCGATTTTCTTGTTTTGGCGTCGAAAACTTGTCATTTTTGCAGAAATCAAATAATCCAACATTTCTTGAACTACGCAAGCCGTAAAATCAAACTAAGGGCGTCGATCTGAAGGTCTCACATGGACAAATTATCCGACGCATGATCGTCTTCCAACTGCTATCCTGTAGGCTGCTATCATAAAAAATGTAGGTTTTGCAAAAACACGACCAATTTTTTTCCAAAGATTGTGGAGCATTCACCATGCAAGTTGGAGGGCTGCTACTGAACAAATGTGTTCTGCACAAATATACCCAGGGACGATTTTTTAGTTGCCCCGATTGCTGCTTTCTAGTTAAAGTAATCGCTTGACAAATTTGGAAAAAGTTGGCAAAATACAGGTTGCGCACACATTTCAGCTTATTTCTCTGCAACGAAGAGCTATTTCACAATAAATAAAAAATCGTCCCCAGCTACTTGATGGAGGTATCGAATGATATAACCGATGTCTCGCGAAAAAATTTACTTGAGTCTGCAAAAATTCTGGAAAATTAAACTTCTTCTAAAATGTGTTAAAAATATTTTAGAAAAGCAACATTAGTTTCGTGGCATGCATTAAAAAGAGAAAATGCCAAGCTATATTTTGATATAAAAATGGCTTCTTAACTCCAAGTAATGAATGAGTAATAATGGTGCAAACTTTATGTGACCAAAGGTAATCACCACCTTAAAGGAAGTCATAGCAAAAAAATTAAAATTTCAGTTTCCAAATGTACTTGGTATTTAAAATTGTTGAAGCGCAGTCTTATTATAATATCCAAGCTTCTAGATCAAGTTATAAATAAAACTTCATGTCATAATATTTTACTTGCAATTCCTTGGATATACAATCATTTTCTTAGTAAAGACAAATAAAATATAAGACCCGCTGTGAAATTGCTTGCTTCGCTGCATTGACTTTCTTTTTTAATTAATTATCTAAAACAGCTTTGGTAATTTGCTTCAAAGCATAACATCCCTCCAAAATGTAATGGTTTTGAAAGAATAATGGTTCATTGCTGTAACTGAATGCTTTGCCTCTAAGGCCGTAGATTGTAGAGGTGCCACAGCCACGTTATGCTTTAAAAACTAGGTATATACCCAAAGCAATTGTACTGTAACACAACTTCTTAGTTTTATCTGATAATCTGACAGTAAATGATCTAAAAGAAATGCTGCTATCTAATATATAATATGATGGCTAAAACTGGACACATTCGTTCAATCTTTCGCAAGAAAAACTATTATGGGAAAATTAGCAATAGCCTTTTCAAGGAACTTAAGCATACGCTGAGACTGAAATGACGTTTCTTACGCAGAGACTGAAACTAGTTTCAGTCTCAGCATGAACTGAAACCTGTTTCAGATCCAGCGAGCAAGAAAAGCTTCAGGTTTTACGCTGGGACTGAAATGGTTTCAGATTATACTAGTTTCAGTTTCAGTTTCAGTTTCAGTCCTAGAATTGGGATAGTTTCAGTTTCAGTTCCAGTTTCAGTTCAGTTTCGAATATAGTTTCAGTTTCAGTTTCAGTTTCAGTCAGACAGCTTAAATCTTTTCAGTTTCAGTTTCAGTTTCAGTCCGCTTTCCCAAATACTTTCAGTTTCAGTTTCAGTTTCAGTGACTGAAACTGAAACATGTAGAGACTGAAACCTAGTTTCAGTTTCAGTTTCAGTGACTGAAACATCACTACCATGCGTACAACCTTTCTAAATCTTCTTGTAGATGTACATTAGTAAATTCATTCTGTTTACACTTGATGTATAATTTTACATCATCTGCATAGATTAAAATTTTTGAAAATTTTGCACAACAACAACAATATATATATGTAAAAACCCCTCCAAGCGAGGACGTCCAAATAACGCGTTCCTCCGCGGCAGCGCCTAGGCTTACCTAGGCGCTGGCCGGCCGCTTACCTAGGCGCTTACCGCTAAGCGCCTAGGCCTAGGCTTACATAAAATATATATATATATATATATATATATATATATATATATATATATATATATATATATATATATATATATATATATATATATATGCAGGTAATTTGGACGTCCTCGCTGAAACTGTACTGTATATTTGTTGTTGTTGATTTGCAAATTTTCAAGAAAATTTTGTCTACATGCGAATGATATGGGAATAGAAATGAATTTACTAATAATACATCTACAGAAGTATTTGCAGGAAAGGTTGCTGCACATATTATGTTGTTTCAGTCACTGAAGGCTGAAACTGGAAACTGGAACTCGGTCTCGCACATGTTTCAGTTTCAGTCACTGAAACTGAAGGCTGAAACTGAAGCCGGTTTGGGGAAGCGGACACCAGGCTGAAACTGAAACTAGAAAGATTTGCTGAGGCTGAAACTGAGGCTGAAACTATATTCGAACTGAACTGGGGAACTGAAACTATCCCAATTAGGACTGAAAGCTGAAGACTGAAACTGAAACTAGTATAATCTGAGCCTGTTTGGGTCCCAGCGTAAAATCTGAAGCTTTTGCTGCTCGCTGGATCTGGAATAGAACGGAACTCGGATGAGACTGAAATTTTGGACGTCTCTGCGTAAGAAACGTCATTTTCAGTCTCAGCGTATAGCTAGTTCCTTGAAAAGGCTATTGCTGTTTTCCCGTAATAGTTCCGTTGCGAATGACGGACAGATATTATTCAGTTTTAGCCATCGTAATACTATATTAGATGGCAGCTCTCCTTTAGATCATTTACTGTCGAATTATCAGACAAAACAAAGAAGTTGCCGGTGTTACAATACAATAATGACCTCTTTGAATTTATGTCGCACATTTTAAACACACCATAACATATCCTAGACAATCTACGTACCCTTTAACATTATTTCAGTTGCAACAATGAACCATTATTTTCAATGAACTTCGAATGTTATGCTTTGAAGCCAAATACCTAAGCTGTTTTAGATAATTAATTAAAGAAAGTCAATGCAACGAAGTAAACATTTATTTCACAACGGTTGTCTTGTCTTTACTAGAAAAATGATTGTATATCAAAAAAATTGCAGAAATTTAAAAATAATTTTATGACATTTATAACTTGATCTAGAAACTTGGATATTATAACAAGACTGCGCTTCAACAATTTTAAATACCAAGTACATTTGGAAACTGAAATTTTAATTTTTTGCTATGACTTCCTTGAGAATGGTGATTACCTTTGGTCACATAAGGCACCATTATTACTCATTCATTGGAGTTAAGAAGCCATTTTTATATCAAATAACTGGCATTTTTCTCTTTGCATGCCACGAAACTAATGTTACTTTCTAAAATATTTTTAACACATTTAGAAAATTTAATTTTCCAGAATTTTGCGAACTCAAGTAAATTTTTCGCGAGACATCGGTGCCAATCATTCGATACCTCATCAAGCTGAGGACGATTTTTTTACATTTATTGTGAAATATGTACAGAGAAATAAGCTGAAATTAATTCTTATTTTGCAACTTTTTTTCAAATTTGCCAATAGAAAGCAGCAATCGAAGGCAACAAAAATCACTGAAAATTGGGAATGCTCCACAATCTTTGGAAAAAAAAATTGGTCGTGTTTTGCAAAATACATTTTTATGATGGCAACTACGAGACCAACAGTTGGAAGACGATCATGCGTCGGATAATTTATTAATGAACCTTCAGATCGACGCCCATGGATTTGATTTTACGGCTTGCGTAGTTCAAGCTGATTTGCAAAAATGACAAGTTTTCGACGCCAAAACAAGAAAATCGGTTATGGTAAACTTGCTTTAAAAAAGCAAAAATGTGAGCTCAATGAGATAACTCGAATGAATATAGTCATAACTGTAGCGAAAAATGCGATGAGAATCTCGAATTTTGAGTCGGGAAAGTGGTTAGAACGCTAAAAGAACTTAGTTCGAGAATTTTACGCCGTCAACTTCAGCAATGAGAATCACCACGAAACTATTTTTAATACTCGGACTGAAACTGAAACGCGCGGCGAGAACTTTGAAACTGTAACACTTTTGCGTCACCGACTGAAACTGAAACTTCTTGAAAACCAATTTTTTGGTATCGGTAGAAACTGAAACTGAAACTTGTAGGTTGCCGACTGAAACTGAAACTGAAACTGAAATTATTTTGGTATCCGACTGAGCTGAAACTGAACGGTAGTTTAGGTTGCCGACTGAAACTGAAACTGAACTGAAACAAAATGGTACTGTAGCGCGTGGTCCGGTTAGGAGCTTGCCGACAAAGTGTTCTGTTTTGGGTATACGCAACCCGTGATCGACTGGCTAATGGTACCCTTGTTATGAAGATTTGCCGGAAGCTATGTCGGCTCAAATTTGAAATTTTCACATTCACACAATGAAGACATATAAAAAAGCCATTAAAATTTTGTACAATATTTTTGAAACTTTAAAGGAAGTCTCGCCGAATATGCGTCCGACCAGTGGCAGAATCTTGGGACCGGCATATGATCCCCTACATTGAAGATAGGCCAATGGCGAGAAATTGCAACGAAGTTTCACCAAACATTCCGGAGTAGCTGAGCTATCGTACTGTGACCGTTTATCCGACTGTAGAGTCTGGGAATTTCTCATCTCTTCTCTCGATCTGAAATTGGTTTACAAAAATTGGCATATAGCTAAGATTGATTTGGACTTCGATTTGAGTGTTTAAATACGCCCCGAGTCTTGGCACGCAGATCATAATTTGAGACTTTTCGTTACACCGGCAAGAAGACGTTCGGCTTTTGGAGAATATGTTTGGTGTATGTAATGGAACCTCAGCATGCGTCAGCTCCTAATTTGATTAATTTCCTAACCTCATTCGCATTTTCTAAATTTTGATCAGTTTTTACGGGGACAAGGGAGTCGAGTCACTTGAAAACT
>JASAND010005686.1:0-18483 GCA_030248195.1 Trissonchulus latispiculum
ATACAGGGATAGGGGTAGGCATAAGAGAATCAAACAGAGCTAACAAATATATGTTTAACATCATGTAGCCTGTCTGCCCTAGCCTGTCATCCATGACAGGCTAAAAATTTTGCCATTTTTATACATATATAGTTATATACAAGGGATAGGGTAGGCATAAGGGGTCCATGACAGGCTAACAGGCTATATGTTTAACACATGTCTTAGCCTGTCTAGCCTGTCATCCATGACAGTCTAAGGGTATTTTGCCATTTTTATACATATATAGTTATATACAGGGAGAGGGGTAGGGAGTCGGGGTCCATGACAGGCTAACAGGCTATATGTTTAACACATGTCTTAGCCTGTCTAGCCTGTCATCCATGACAGGCTAAGGGTATTTTGCCATTTCTATACATATATAGATATATACAGGGATAGGGGTAGGCATAAGGGGTCCATGACAGGCTAACAGGCTATATGTTTAACACATGTCTTAGCCTGTCTAGCCTGTCATCCATGACAGGCTAAGGGAATTTTGCCATTTTTATACATATATAGTTATATACAGGGATAGGGGTAGGCATAAGGGGTCCATGACAGGCTAACAGGCTATATGTTTAACACATGTCTTAGCCTGTCTAGCCTGTCATCCATGACAGGCTAAGGGTATTTTGCCGTTTCTATACATATGTAGATATATACAGGGATAGGGGTAGGCATAAGGGGTCCATGACAGGCTAACAGGCTATATGTTTAACACATGTCTTAGCCTGTCTAGGCTGTCCTCCATGACAGGCTAAGAGAAATTATTTATACATGTCAGACGTATATATTATTTATTATATATAATTATACTTATACATATATAATATAATTATATATAAATGTATATATACATATATATGTATATATTTGTATATATATATATATATATATATATATATACTGGTAGGGGTAGATAAGGAGACCGTGACAGGCTACCAGGCTATATGTTTAACACGTCGCTTAGCCTGTCTAGCCTGTCATCATGACAGGCTAAGCTATTTGTCACAATTATATATTATATATAGTATATAATATATATTGTGCATATTATATATAATGTTAAATTGTAATAATAATTATTATTAGTATTATTATATTTGTTATTAACATTATTAATGTTATTATATTCATTATTAATATTATTAATATTGGTACTAATGCAAGATAATTATTATAATTATTTCAATATAATTGTAATACAATATAATAATATATATTATTTATTAAAATATTATTATTATATGTTGTTCTACTTATTATATACATATATATGTGTATTATAGAAATATTATATATGCAGAGATGAGTCGTAACTGTGAAAACCGGGAGGGGGCGGGGGTGGGAGAAAGAAAAATCTAGATGGAAACGTTAGCCTGTCATGAAGTTTATTTATAATTCAAGCTTCAATGCAAAAAAAGATGGCTCAGACAGAATTTTAATACAATGACAGGCTAATGCGGTACGCATGTAAACGTTGCCAATGCCATTTAATTTGAATATATAAAGCAAATTACATTGGCGATAATTGAATACAAACAAACAGAGGTAAAACAGTTTTTTAAGGATTTAGCAATTGTTCTTCATTTCAGTACTAAATAAACGAAATATTTTCTCTAGCGTATCTCCCTTTAAAAATATCGAGCGTGGAAGCAATAATACAGGACAAAAATTCATTGCGGCGCAAAACAACAAAGACACTTTCCTCTAGCTTACGTCCACCTTGAGAAATTTGCTCGAGGTATTTCTGTGATCCAAAGATTACCTGGGCTAAGGATATACGGATTGGCGGCCGCGGATCCAAGATTTCGAATTTCGGTTAAACCGTTAGCTGAGATAAATTTTTGAAAAAGCCATTGAGCACTAAATGTTTGTAACCTTCTCTGCCTGCTAAAAATGTGGGTATAAGACATTGTTGTCATTGTCCAAGCCTTTTACCGTGACTTGCGGAGAGGAAAGTCATCGAAGTTAGCTCTCCAATGGTTTTTGCAAATGTTTGGTTTTATTTATGTATGTAATATCAAGAATAAATACTATATATACATTACATACACAAAGCTATCATATATCAAAAAATTTGTTTTGTAATTACATGATAGAAAGAAATGACCTAAATAAAGTTAAATTAAAATGATGTGGCATAACATCTGGCAATTGTGCATGTCTTCCTGTAAACAAAAACTAACACTGTTGAACACACGCTTCAAAAATCATAGGTGGTTTAAGCGTTACATCCTTCTGCATTACGGCATTTTCAAAAAACGGAAAACAACGAAGATACTCCAGTTATAATCTAGCCTGAAGCCATTAATACTTCTAAAATTTTATGTCAAAAATCATCTCTGCATGTTATATATACTTGGGTAACCTATCTTGAAAACCTTTTAATTTAGACAAGGTTGTAATTTTGTATAGAGAAAATTAGATCTTTGCAAAACAGGTAGAAAACAGCGAAGATCTTTAATTTAACCGGCCTAGGAAAAGGAAAAAAGCCCAAAAAAGGAAAGCCACTTTCTACATATTAGTTGAAAAATTTGTCAGTTGGTTTGACCGATGGCAAAGATGCGAACGACTGTTAACGATACATTGAAATTAGAGCAATCTGGAAGACAAGCGCTAAACAAAAACGGCAAATTTTTCTAATTTCTAAAAAGCGAAATTTTAGAGAGCTTTTCGTTTCTTCGGTGTCAGGAGATGAATGTTTATGTAGAAATTTGTCAGAGAGTGACAGTATTTAGTGACCTTCTTTTGCTGACTGTAAAATTACGACGCCAACTTTACAACGGTTCAACGACAAACGGAGTAAAATTAGCCACACGAGCATATAAAACTTTGTTGGCATAACTTCACTATATTCTTACATAAGTGAATGTTTTTGTGAACAAAATCAGCGTTTTTCCTGTCAAAAGTGTGTGTGGTATGCGGAGGTTGTAATGTAATTTAACTTTGTGAAAATCAGAGTACATATGTATGTGGCGGAATAGGCAAGCCGAGTGTTGTAGCTTGTAAGTGATGTAAATGTTGCAAAAACTATTTCGAAATCTGCTGGCCTGCCTACATTGTACGATTATGGACGCCTAACTGATTCTCGGTTACTTACTCACTAACCAGTTTGGAAGTTACTTATACCAGTTATTGATAAGAGATTAATATCAAGAGTACATAACAAAAGCGGGCGACAGCCTTCAGACTCTGTTATACGATTCAATGCCCTGTTCTCTAACGGCTGACCCCATGTTCACCTCAAACGAATTCGCTTGACATCGTTGCGTTCTAAATCTCGAAGCAGACACGCAAGGTGTTGCATTTTCGGGATAACGCCAAAACGCCAAGATGAGCAAACGTAACATACCTTACCGACTCTGGGTACCGATTTGTGTAGGGGGAATGGAAACGAGGGAGGTAGCCATTCCTAAGCATGTAAACCATGAAACTGATAACAGAGAGCCTGCCTGCTAGATGTCACACTTTTATATAGTACCGTCCAGTTATGACACTGGCCAGTCCTGCTATGGCACTCATAAGAACTGTTACGGCGCTAGCATGCCCCGTTATAACACTTATACCAAACGTTAGCTAAGTTTGAATAAACGGTAATAGCCATTCCATGCTTAACCAATGGAACCTTAACGTTAACCGTTGAAAATGACCAATTTACAATTTTGGCTTTTATTTCCTACATGATAGAGCACCACGCTGGGAGGAGGGACTACCATCAATCGATAGAGAATTAATTTCTCTACATTTCCTATTTCATCCTTACAGCTTCTCCGATGCAAACAGAAAAAGTTTGAAGCCGTCGTCAAAGTACGAATTTTGCCTAACTTTCATTGCAGAAAATCAACCTATTTCTAGGTGCAAGACTTGATTCTGAGACGGAATGAACCACGTTAGTCTATCCGCATAACCTACCCTATCATTGCCCGGCGGAACGGCTTTGTCACCAAAGAATTACAGAAAACTTTAAATTTGTTGGAATAGAGCTCGAACAGAGGTAGAAATTTTCGGTGTTTTTATTGTCGTCGGACAGCTCTCTGTTATCAGTTCCATGGTTTACATGCTTAGGAATGGCTACCTCCCTCGTTTCCATTCCCCCTACACAAATCAGTACCCAGAGTCGGAACAGGTATGTTACGTTTGCTCATCTTCGTTTTGGCATTATCCGAAAATGCAACGCCTTGCGTGTTTGCTTCGGACAGTATAAACAGTCTTCTGAAATGGGACCGAAATGTTGATGAACAAGCAAAAGGGTCTGCAAAAGGTAAATGTAGACTTTTAGAGTAGTGAATGTAGTAACATTTAGACTATATAATTGTAGGCCTGCTGCGCAGCAGAATATTCTACATTGTGTTTATTATTATTAGTTTATTAGGTTTGTCCAAAAAATTTTCACTGATACTTGTGGCCATCCCACCTTACATAATAGCTTAAGTTCCATTATTTCCACTAAAGCCATTGTTATTTTGCTATGCTGCTGCAATAGAGAGCAAGTTACCAAAATCAGGCAGCATGGTCTGCAAATACCCAGGTTTAGATATTAACAAAAGATTTTGTCTTAGATTGCATTCTCCTTTCGTTACGTGATCTGTGATAAAAATTCTTATCCAAACGACTTTAGTTGCCATGAATTACGATTAAAGGTCTGCAAGAAGCGGATCTTGACACAGTTGTTACCAGTTGAAACCAAGAACCGGTTTGCTGTTTCTCACTACAGTTCTTAATCTTGTGGAAAATTGAAACCGCTTATTTATACACAATGAGTCAGTAGTAGCAATGCATCGAACAAGCAATAGTCTTGTGCAAAACTGGCTGTGTTTAGTGCGAAAGTTTTGAGGTGACAAATGGTTACGGGATCGTAACAATCAACCTGCTGCGAGCAAATTTTCTTGATCAATTGCAAGCTATTTGACTGTTAGTTCTGTATGTAGTTATTACCAGTCATTCGAAACATTAGACAGTGAATAATGGGCAATAATAGGAACAAAGTTGCGGTGCATATCCTCATAGAGCTCAATGCGTTCCTTCATTGCTAGATGTGAAAGAGAAAACCCATTGCCACATAGGGCTTCAAAAATGGTTTTTGAAATTTGTCAAAAGTTTTATTGTTCAGGCTTAACAATTTGTAAACGAATAGCCAAAATTGTTCAATAGCAGGCCTGGAAATTTTGCAATGTTTTTATTTCGGTTTTATTAAATCTTGATCCAGGGTCAAGTCAGAAATATACGATGATGCATGAATGATGAATAAATATGAATGATGCTCCTGATGAATAAATCGCAACTAAAGAAAAATATTTAGCATGCATTAATAGTTATAGTGCTTACATCAATTGTACTCCAAGAGAAGCCTACATGAGATAGTATCTACGTTAAAACCTAATTTGCATAAAATCTCTGATGACTGAGCTATTACTGACGACTGCAAACATGTGTATTTCATACAAAAGCTTATGAATAACACTGTCTATGTGTAAATCTTATTTAAAAATCGATTATAGTAGACCTGCTGCGTCGTGACGCAGCAGGAAAAAGAACATTTACGTGTAAATCACGCTTTGACTATCTTAAAGCATTATCTACGTGCATTTATGTTAAAGCTATAATTTTACATGGAAGTGCATGGAAATCCAAAGTCTAAGCAAACATAAGAGACCTAGTGCGCTGAGGCGCAGCAGGTAAAAAGGAACTATTGCCCAGCCCCGGCCAGACTGCGGACTCCGAATAATAAATGTCAAAAATCGCAAATAGCATAATATATAATAGGGTCATAGCGTCAAAGTGTAGGAAAAATGAGTTATGGAGCCTCAAAGTTACCAGAACTGACCAAAAAGGTCAAAATCGACAAAATGCAAAGTTGTGGGATCGGGGTTTTATTGGGATCAATCAATAGCTTTGATGAACGGGAAAGCAGTTTAGTAGACGGAAAGCTTCAAACTAACCAGACCACTATTAGCCCATTGTGTAAAGGGAAAAATGACGGGCGGAAACCACTTGAAATCTTTTATTTGACTTCTTTTAGTACTGTTGGCAAAATGATAAATTACATAACTAGCAAACGAAAACCTCAATAAAACATAAAACCTAACTTAAAGCAATTTCCAATCACCGCTCACTGGAATATTTTCAGTTTGAATGGAGAAAAATAGGAAGATGGAAACTTGCGGACGAAAATCCGTTACGTAAAATCCAAATTCAACAAAAACTAAGTGCACTTTCAGGCTGCTCCATTTGAAAATTTTAAAGACATTAAATAATTGATAAAACATTTTAAAACATATGTTTCAGTTCTGTTGAACGTTGAATTAAATGTTGAACACTGTAAAGGAAGGCGATTAAAGAGAAGGTAGAGCACTTCCAAATCAGTCATTGAAAGCAAATTGCATTCAAAAATTGCAACCTTACTGCGATTTAGATCTTAGAAGCGGGTCCTAAATTAGACTAAAACGTACTAGTGAATGGACGACTTGACTAAAGAATTGCAAACAGATGCACGCGCGGCCGCAATTCTGCAAAAAATGTTATGAAATATTTCAAGTGCAAAAAGAGAGAAGAAAAACTTTTTGAGATAACAATTAAATTTCTACTAGACAGAGTGTTACATTTCAATAGAAACCATTGCATTTAATGAACACGGATTGCTAAAGGTTAAACAGTTTTTATGAATCTCTTAAAAGTTTGCGTTTTCATAAGTTTTTGCACATTTTGCTGTCAAACCTTTCCCCAGACATTTAAAAATAAGTTTGCAGAAAGTTTCCAGCCGCCAAAATACTTACAGTTTTATTGTGGCGTTAACTTTTGTCTTTTCAGTAAAAAATTTGCAAAGGTTGCAGAAGTTAACAAGTTAACGAGCACGAATTAAACGCGGCTTTTAAAGGAAAATTAACACAACAATTAAAATTGTCATCAAAAAACAGTTTTCTCCAATAGTAAATGTCCCATAATCGTATTGTTTATTCATACGAGCATGAGCAACACTATACATACAACAACACATGAAATTCAAAATGGCTAATTTCTCCAATTGGTTATACATCGGTTACTTCTGTCCGCTCAAGGTTTTGGGTTTTGTCGCGACTCGATTACCCCCACCACTTACAATTTTTAAAAATAGACCAATCGAGCTAAATTTTGGTATGGGTATATTTTCGACCACGATGAGTGCAAATATCGCAAAATTCAAAATTCGAAATTCGATTTTTTTTCGATGTGTAAGGGGGACCAAGGGGAGCCGCAACATGTTTTTCTCCGATTTTGTTGAAAAATTGCATACATAGGGTTTTCTGGGCTGTAGAGTAGAACACGAATCTGAAGTCCGTTTGTCGATTCAAAAACTTTCAGTTTTCTCTTTTACACTTTTTCACCTTTCACATTTTGACTGGGGCGGTGAGAGCTGACACCGAATAATTGTCTTCACAATTAGCAAAGTACGAAACGAGAATTGTTCATCAGCGATCAGTGAGTGATAACACGGGTATAGCAGCACTTCGGGGGCCTTTGACTTCAGGTAATTTCAATTTTGTTGCATTAAGGCGACATTGTATTGCGTTAAGGCTACCTTGACTATGGAGTAGTGTTGTTTTGATTCGCACGTTTTAGTTTTGATTTGATTTTTGATTTTTTATCAAAACCGCCGCAGTTTTGATTTGATTTTTGATTTTTTATCAAAACTGGCGGAGTTTTGATTTGATTTTTGATTATTTATCAAAACTTCTACAGTTTTGATTTGATTTTTGATAAATCAAAACTCAAATAATTTTGATTTTTGATTTTTTAGTACAGTTTTTTAGATCCACAGTTTTATGAGATGTATGGCCACTGCCAGATTACTTGTGGCCCCTGTCACTTTACTTTCCCAGTAGGACGATAAAGCAGAGTTGGATCCGGGTCCATATTGTCAGACCCACAGGAATTAATTTCAGACCGGGTACTGGATTTTTTGAAAACCAGGTTTGCATGTACGAAATCAATTTTCTGTGCAAAGTCAAATTACAAATCATATAGCTGTTTAATAATTAGGAATTTTCTGTTTTACAAATTTTGTGAAATTCACTCCTTTTATTCATTCTTTGAGTTGAGCTCTTTTATCAAAATGTTGCTGGCACTTTCTCCTCTTATTTAAATGGACACAATGAAGCTAATTTGGTTTACTAAAACTTGCTTAGGAAACTTTAGAAATACTGCAATTTTTCAGATTTTTGCAGTCAGAATTAAAATTATTCGTGGGACACCTGTTATATCATTCCATGCCTCTGTACCAAATAGCTGTGGCTCTTTTTAGCCACAGTCAGACTTTGATGCGGATTAGTTTTTGTTGAAAATATTGTAAATTCCAACCACAATGAATTTATTATAAATATGAAGCAATACAAGCAGCAAATAAACTTTGTTAAAACAATTGCTGAAGTTAAAATCAGCTTCTGATTTTGCATTCAAGTTTCAGTTCTAAATACATAAACTTCTAAATTCTCTCCGAAATGTCTCCTTTTTTAAAATATCGACTTTAGAAGCAGTAACAGAGGTCACAACAAATCCTTTTCCGACAACAAACACGGTTTTTTCGAAGAGTCACACACTTTGAGAAATACGTTGAACATGTTTTGTATACCAAAGATGCAGTAGTTATATACATATCAAAAAAGTTAAAATGATTGGATTTTCGTTTTAATTACACAAAGTCATTACGTTATCGCATTGAAAGAAAATTATTACCTTTACCTATGCTTTAGCGCAACTACAGCGACAGCAACTTCAGCTATCAGATGTTATAATAAACTTCCTTTTTGGAACAATCAGAAATTTTTAAAAGAAATTTACTGCACAAAATTGGATATTTTGAATTTTTGCAACTATGCTGAGCGGCGTAGGAAAAACACGTCGGACTGCACAAAAAAGTAAACGCGCGCGGTTGAGGGAAAATCCTATTGAACTCTTGTTTGGCCTGGAGAACTAAAGCGGGTTCTCAACATTGACGGACCAGCAGCAGCTTGGATCGAGAATGCAGCCACCGCATAAACTCCGTCAATATCGTGGAATGAAGGATCTATGGCGAAACGAAAACGTCTCGTCAACTCTGATTCAAGAAGGTCAACCACATGACAAAATTACAACTCAGCGCAGACTTGCGCACACACAAACACAGTGGCAGAAATCAATATAAATAGCGGTACGGAAGAAGTCTGTTTAAATATATTATATTTAAGTATATATTAAATATCGCTGAATCAAAACTTTTGATTCAGCGCTGAATCAAAACTAGGTTTTGATTCAACGCTGAATCAAAACTGGGTCTTGATTCATCCTTGAATCAAAACCTAGTTTTGATTTTGGCCTTGAATCAAAACTACGTTTTGATTTTTTAGATTTAGATTTTTGATTTTTGATAAATTTACCTTCGCGTTTTGATTTTTGATTTGATTTTTGATTTTTTGCAGTCTGATTTTTGATTTTTGATTTGATTTTTGATAAAATCAAAACCCAAAATTAGTTTTGATTCAAGTTTTGATTTTTGATTTTTGATTTATCAAAACAACACTACTATGGAGTGCGGTTGTATTGATGCGGCCTCAAAAGTTTTGATTTGATTCAGTACGATTTTCGCCTTTGAAAAAGCACCAGATTCGATTCAGTATGATTTTCAGGACCCGAAAAATGAATTCATTTGATTCAGTTTGATTTTATCAATTTGAAATTCTTTTGATTTTGATGCAGTTTTTACCAAAACTAGATTTTGATGCAACTTTTGATTTTTCAAATTTCAAAGTCAGAACATTAAATTTTCATGACTTGCTTTGAAAAAATTTTCATTTACCATAATATTAAGTGCTTATTGCTGCCGTAGAGATTAGGTGCACATATTTACAAATTACAAACAAACCTTAGGTGCACATAGTAATTATTTACAACAGTACTCGAAAAAATTTATGAGAACTATTTTGTATATAGTGCATGAAACGAGACTGAGCGAAAGCTTTCAGCATAAAGTCTGCTGAATCAAAATGTGAATCAAAATTGCATCAAAATCAAAATTACTGATTCTTGGACAAAAGTTTTGATTTGATTCAGTTCGATTTTGGCTTCCAAAATTTCAGTTATATACATTTGATTCAGTTCGATTTTTTGCTGTGAACAATTATATGATTTGATTTAATTCGATTCGAATCAAAAATCAAAACAACCATTGCCACTAGGGCGCCCCTATGTAGAGAAGACAGTACACAATTAACGCACATGTTCCAAGCACGGTATTGTTGGTAAAGTTTTAAAGTGGTGATTCCTTTTGGAGACATCAACTTTGAACCATTATTACTCAACCATTACTTGGAGTTAAAAAAGCATTTTTATATCAAAATGCAGCTTAGCATTTGCTCTTTCTAATGAATACAACGAAACTAACTTTAGTTCTTGGAAATTGTTTTACTGCATTTTCGAACTAATTTAATTTTCCAGATTTTTTGCAGACTAAAGTAAATTTTTTCGTGAGGAATCGGTCATATCATTCGATTCCATTATCAAATAGCTGGGAACCCTTTTTTAGTTATTATGAAACAGCTCATCGTTATAAAAAATTAGCTAAAATGTATGCGCAACCTGGATTTTGCCTACTTTCTCAAACTTTGGCAAGGGACCACTTTAGCTAGAAAGCAGCAATCGGGACAACTAAAAAAACTGGCCCTGGGGATTTTGGTGTAGAACACGTCCAGTAAGTGGCAACCATCTAGCTTGCATAGTAAATGCTCCACAATCGCTGGAAAAATTTGGTCATGTTTTTGCAAAAACTACATTTTCTATGATAGCGGCGTACGGGGTAGCAGATACAAGATTATAATGTCACGGATAATTGGCCTCGAAGAGATCTTCAAATTGACACCCGTAATTTAATTTTATGGCTTACATACATAGCTCAAGAATTTGCTCAAGAAAGCGCATTATTTGATTTCTGCAAAAATGACGTTTTCAACGCCAAAATTGGAAAATCGTCTATATCTCACGACAGCGAAAAGCTAGAAAGGTACTTCAAAAAGGAAAAATATAGAGCTCGACAAGATCTTTCGAATGAATATAATCATAGCTGTACAGCGACTACCTAACTGTCAAAAACTAACAAAAATCACCTTGAACGGAGACGTTGAATTTTTAAAGCGGGATTTCGCGGAGGGTATTAGAATGCTAAAAGAACTAATTTTGGAAAGTTTCATCAAATTTCATCTTGATATGAACAGTCAATCAAAAATATGTGGTTGGTTCGATTGTGTCCGGGTGGCTCAATCGGTAGAGCATTGGCCTAGACAGCCAAAGGTTGTGGGTTCGATCCCCACCTCGGGCCCGAATTTTTCGGGTCGGAGGTGCTCTAGTGACAATCTTAGTTTAGTTTGTTCTTTCATTTGTCTTGCCCATTACGGTTTGAAACGGTCGAGGTTTGCTCCCATCAGACTGTGTGGGCTGGCGCGAAAGCGTCTTCTAAAATGTCACTACAGTTTGGGAACGAATTCCAACTTAAGCTTGGTTCGATTGTGCCCGGATGGCTCATTGTGCCCGGGTGGCTCAATCGGTAGAGCATTGGCCTAGACAGCCAAAGGTTGTGGGTTCGATCCCCACCTCGGGCCCGAATTTTTTGGGTCGGAGGTGCTCTAGTGACAATCTTAGTTTCGTTTGTTCTTTCATATGTGCCCAAAAGGAATCACCACCTTAAAGCAAATTCATTTCTTTTAGAAACAATCACGAAAGCATAACCCATGAAGATGTTGGCATAGTTGGGGGCCATCTTTGAACCCATTGCAGTGCCCTCTCTCTGGGTGTAGAATTCCCCATTAAATTCGAACACGTTGAGGGTCAGAACCAGGTCAATGGAATTTCGGAATTATTTCGGTCTGATAATGGGCATCAGATCTTGAATACCACGCCTCTACCACAAGCTCTCGTCCCAGATGGTGAGGGATGTTGGTGTAGATGCTGGTTACATCAGGAGTAGCCAGAATGAGCAGTCAGCTGACGCAGTCAGAGACCCAAGTTTCCGCAGAAAGTCATTAGTATCCTGAGATAAAGGAAGGAAGGAATCTGATGGACCAAAGGTTTAAGTTTGGAGTCCACGAAGCTGCTGATTTTCTCAGTGGGACACCCATTTGCAGAGATTATCGGTCTCCCAGGACACGGTGACTTCTGCTTGTGGACTTTTTAGAGAATGTAGAATCTCGCTGCTCTGGCACCTTCAGGGGACCAACTAGCTGGCGCTGCCTGTCGCTGAGTGTGCCGCGGGCATGCCAATTTTCTACATGGCGGGGCAACGACCTGGGAATACAATTGGGATTTATCGTAAGCGTTGCAGTGTATAGGTTTTTTCATCATCCAGCTGCTGCTTTGCTTCCAAGAGATAGGACTCTTTGGACCAGATAACTACAGCTCGTCCCTTATCAGCGGGTTTGATGACAATGTCCTGGTTCTGACGCATGCTCCCTAAGGGCGTTTTTCTCGGCCCAGGTCAGGTCGGCGCATCTTCGATGGAGTGGGATGGCTTGTACGTCGTTTTTGATGGAATCACAAAATACCTTGGCCTAAAGATTCTGCAGCGATGTCACCTGATTGCAGAACTTAGATCATGCTGGTTACCAGATCGTATCTGCGCGAATTCCCGATAGGACGAGGGGAAAAACGAGGCTTCTTTTGGAAAGAACAAGCCTTTGCTCGTTCGTGATTCAAACGGAATTCAGATCGATGACCACCTTGTTCTGTTCATCATCGAAAAGCCGGAGTAGGGAGGCGGCTGTTTTTTCTCCGGGTGCGAATGAATCTTCTGTTCCGTCTGGCCGTGGAAGATTCCCTCTGAATACAGTTCATCTTCAGTCGAAGGGCTTCAATTGCGTCCTTCTCCGACAGGTCACTGATTTTCCGCAGTTTATTCGCCTTCTTCCGCAGAAGACGATAGTCACAGGTGTCACCGTCAATTTGGGAGGACATAGATGAGTATTTTCGAAGCAAGCTGATATAGTGCTGATGCAAACTGCTCAGCAAACGTCTTTCCAGCAAGTGGAGGGAAAGGAAAGGGTCTTATCTCGGTTACCCCCTCACCACTCAAAATCCTTAAAACTTGACCAAATGAGCTAAAACTTGGTTTGGGTATGTTTTCGACCACGCTGAGTTCAAATATCGCGAAATTTTTCGATTTCGCGAAATTCGATTTTTTTCGATTTCTCAGGGGGGACCAAGGGAATATACACGTTTTCAACAGAATGGAAGACAAAAACTTCCCTTGGTACCTCCTGAGAAATCGAAAAAAATCGAATTTCGCGAAATCGAAAAATTTCGCGATATATAATTGAACTCAGCGTGGTCGAAATCATACCCAAACCAAATTTTAGCTCATTTGGTCAAGTTTTAAGGATTTTGAGTGGTGGGGGAGGGTAATCGAGATAAGACCCAAAGGAAAAATTTCAAATCAAGAAAAGGCATCCCCTTAGCTTATTTTGTAGCAAAAATTGCAGTTTTATATGAAACATTTCGTATATAGCTTGCCTTTTACTTTTGCATAAATATTCTCCGATGCAGTGCGCTAAATCGTTATGAGTTATATATATCAGGGGCCGATGTTATCAAAAACAGGTTGAGGGCAACCCGCGTTAAACCCATGTTTTGAGTGCAACCCTGAAATTTTGGGGTTGGCTAAACCCCGACGGTGGACCCAATTCTATCAAACTTTTTTGGAGTTGGGTTAGCTATAAGTCAATCGTGATTTTGAATCAATCCCGATTTGAACCCAGTTTTTTGACCTAGTTTCCACCCCTCTTCCATAAGGCAGCCTAAGTTGGAAGAATTCCGCTGTTGCAGGCATACCACGCCTACACAAGTTCACTTCATTTAGCATCATCACTTCGTATAACCCTTTTTCTGGGTCTAACTGTAAGTAAGTCCAACGAGCACTGAATAAGCTTACGAGCAGCAATTACTCACGCCAACGCAAATTTATCATCAGACGAAGCCGGAATATTTTTCAAAATATTGCCCAAAAATCCTTAAAATTTGGCATTTTCTGGGCACCTTTGTATAGGGAGTGGGGGGAAGGGGTCGAGTGTGGGGCACCTCCCACCCCCACTAAGAAAACCCAGGTTTTCAACCACAATCTTAACCAGTGTTGAGGTTTCAGCCCGGGTAGAGATCCTTAATAACAATCAGCCCCAGAAGGGCAGGCTGGGCTTATTCTTGGGCTGTTTTCATGGGGGCCCCTATAAAGTCCGATTAGGTCCTATAAAGAATTAGGGGGGGGGGTAAATATGCTAAAGAGCGCTATTTTTCTATCTTACACATACACTGTAAGTCTAATTGGTTTGGAAAATTCTATATATACGTTGTTATTACTGTATTTACTATATATATTTTTGCTTTATTGTTGTTTTCCTTTGAAACATGGTGTTAGAAAAGTGTCCCCAAATATGCTCAGGCCATCTGTGAAAGTCACCTGCGCCTGTAAGTTGAAAACTTCGACTTTTGTTTTTGGCTGAGATGTAGCCCCTTCTCTGTCGGCTGCACTGTAGCAAAGCCAGGCTAGTCTGCTAACTTTTGCTTGCTTACGCCAACTCATATGGAATTTTTTGTTTTGGTTTAGGCGACTCGCTGCAGTGCTCAGAAGAGTGTGATGAGAATGCCATATGCTTTGGTGGATCCCTGTGTTTGTGTCCAGAGAATTATGTAGACCTATCCTCAATGTTCAACACCGGCATGAAATGCCACGAAAGTAAGAAAAATAATAGATCATTTTAACTTATTAAGAGTGAATTGTGAAGGTTCTGTGGTTAGGTGACCACTTCTGTGTCATTCCCTGTGTTAAGTCAGCTGTTTACGTTACTTCGTTAGCGCTGTTGTGTGTGTAGCTTACAATATAATTATAGTGTCTTTTCCACTATGCTTTGTGAAGAACGCCAGATTTTGTAGGTTGTCTGTCAGGGTATTTTTTAGGGATTTTTTCACGGGGGGGGGGGGCTTCCGGGGGGGGCCGGGCCGGGGGGGGAAGAAATTTTCGGGGGGGGGGGAGATGTTTTGCAAAAATTAGCCAAAAATGGTATTTTTTGGCGTATTTTGCATGGTGAAACACAAAAAGTTCTCAAAAATACCAGGATTTAAGGTAAAATAGTCATTTTTACGAAAAAATCTCCGGCGATGCCGGAAAATTTTCGAAAATTTGACCATTTTTGGAAAAAATGTAGACCAGACCAAATTCCGGGGGGGGTGGGGATTTCGGGGGGGAAGGCATTTTCGGGGGGGGGGGGAAGGTCAATTTCGGGGGGGGCCCGCCCCCTCCTGTAAAAATACCCTGGTCTGTAGTAACTCATTCTTGTTGTTGAAGCCGACGACGTTACTCTTTCTTAGTTTATTTTTTCATGTTTGCATTTATACACTTTCAGAGACTTCAGAGGGTTGCCCTCAAGGATGGGGGACTGTCAAGGGAAGTACGAAATGCTTTAAAGTATTCACCAGTGATGGAATATCTCAATCAGAAGCAAAGACTGCCTGTCGCAGTAACCAGGCTGAGCTTGCCTCCATTAAAGCTGAACAGGAAGCAAAATACATTGGACGTCTTATTGGTGAAAACTGTAAGATTATTTGTGATATCAAAAATTTATGCATGCAATATTTAATTTTAATGATACATTTCGTTGAGTGGCAGAGCCTCAGCCACTGACAATTTCCTCTTCCAAGGGCACTATCGGGTACATAAGCTGAATTTTATAGACGTCGGTGAAAATGTATTAATAATTGTAATAATTTTTCAATCGATTAGCTGCATGTCCGATTTTAAGCAACTATACAGGAATCGTATCTGTTACTTTGTTATCTGACTTTAGTGGAAGACGTTGGTAGGTTTCACATTGCATGGATCGGTCTCGTCAGTGATAGCAGCATTCCGGAGAAGTGGAAATGGCTGGATGGTTCCCCTGTCAAATTTTCCTCTTGGCACGTGGCCTATACGAATGGATTAAGATCTGGCGACAGTTATTGTGTTGCTTCAACGAGTACGTTTCCTTTCTAGCGATTGATTAGATAAACGATTGATTGACTAACACTTAGCTGGACTAAACGTAAGACTCATTTGGAAGGAAAAACACGTTTATGTAGAGGAACTTAGGGTACAGTGATACAGGTTCTTATTGTGCAGTTAACGTTTTCCTTAGAAAGTGTTCTCGTTTTTCGCCATTCTCGACTGTTTGAGAAAAACATGCATCATAATTATCTTCGCATGAATTCCGTGTAAAATTCCGTGTTATCGTGATTCGAATCACGAACCTGTATCCAAGGCACCATAAGGAAGTAAACTCTGTGTAAGGTTTGGTGCTATACTGTATTAGCCTTCCAGTCCATGTACCATAGACGTATAGATGGAGTTTAATGTTTTTGACGTATATATAGACAAAGACAGGTAAAAGTAAATTTGCCGGAATTTAACAGTTCTTGAAAATTCAGAAACTTTCTGAGCCTATCCTGCATATATTTTCATTTTCTCTCATTTATTTTTTCCTGAATTCGAATGTTTTCGAAAGCCAGTTTTAACTGTTCATTTTTTTGTAGTATGTACATATTTTGTGTTTGGTTGGTAATTGGATACGAAAGTGTTCTGAACAACCTTCGGATGGTTATGTTTGCATGAAGGATAGATTAAGTAGGTTACGTATTTCAGTGTTTTAGATTGGTTTTAGAAGGAAGAGGCGAATATCTGGGGTAGGGGAAGTATATACTTTGCCAAGACTGCGTTGGGCGTTTCTCAGTGAAGGTGAGGTGGGGGCGGAGAGTTTCTCTGATCCAGTTGATTAACAAATTAGTCTAGCCGCTTGCGTCCCCAAATGGTTTTCTTTGTTTCTCTAACAGCTACTACACTGGGAAACAAAAAATTGCTTTGAAAGACTGTACTTATCTTCTAATACCCTGAATTTTATATATTATAACATATTATGGGGGGCCTCCAAGAGCTCCCCGTGATATTAACCTCGTGATCACTGTTACCCATATAAATAAAGTTAGTGCAAAGATTTTCAAAAGATTGGTGCACTTGTGTGATAGAATTCCAGAGAAAGCTTTGCTGAGGCAGTCTAGTGTTGTTGTTAGTATTTTATTTTTCATATGAGTATCTGAATATGCAACCAATGTACAAATTCAAATTATATACCTATACCTTTTGAAATTCTAGTTGCCAGGCCTGCAGACGAACCGTCCCTGACAGCGTTTCGCCAGTTTGAGATTACCTGCTGCCGAGAGGGTACGCCAACCCTGGGTGAAGATCTAATGCCAGAAGTTACCGAATGGAAAGTTGTCCACAGAGGAAATGCCTCCTATGATGAAACTTGTAGTGTTTTTGGAGGTATGGGACCAACTGAATTTTATCTCCAAGAGCGTGGGAGAGTAGCTGGGTAGAGTTGAATTAGAAAACTAGTATTAAACGTACAATGACGTGTTTTTGCAGATGAAATCAAGTTTAAGGGCTATTGCTGATGTTGGCGGTCTTGTAAAAACTAGCAACAAAATTTAAATTAAAAAATTGAGATTTACAGTGGGGCTCAACCTGAGTCAAATGATTTTGTCATATTGTGATTTGTCAAATTCTTGGCCTACCGGCCGTTCAGTCGCCGGCTCACTGGCCGAACGGCCAGATGGCCGAGAGATCAGGAGGGGGGGGGCGGTTGGCGGCGATCCGCCGGAGGGTCGTCCGAACCCAGGCCGTCCTCAAACTCTTGTCCGAACTAGAGTATTAAATATTACAAATTAAAGATTTTTTATTAAGGCTAATCAAATCAAATGCGAAAAAAGCGGTTGAATAAAACAATGATTTTAATTCTACAACATTTCTCATTTTTTAAGAATTTTTTCGGATATTCTTCAATTCAATTTTATGTTTGAGTTGGACTATTTTAAGGACTAATTATTTTGGCGTTAATCATTTTCCATCAGTAAAGCATGATTAGTTACTATAATTATGAGCAAAACTCAGCTGAACATCCATATCAGGCTATAAATCTTTCCTATGTCTGCTTCCCTTAGAATTTGGAGCTCTGTGGAGGTTTTGGCTCGAAACGGCGACAGGTCGCCTAGTGAAAATTTTATAATTTTCATACTTTGCAGCTCTGGTACTCCGTGCTGCTGCTTGAGATTAGGTCATGTTCCAGGTTATTTTTCAGGGATTTTAGGGATAGGCTGTTGTTCTATCCCGGATGCACGTCTCACTACGGCGAAGGAAGGCAAGAGCAAAAAATGGCAAATTTGCGACATTTCTAACTATATTCAAATTTGAATTCCAATTTAAAGCTCGTGATATTTTTCAGGCGCCGTTTTGTTGCAATAAATATCTGTACGTAGGTGCTTTAATTCGGGTTTTGGGCAACCTAATTGTTTGCCATTCTATGTTTGCTCCTTCGTAGCTCTCAGCAGTGACCCCGAGACAGTGTGCAAATTGTCTGTCAATTGGAAGGTTTTGAATTACAATTT
>JASAND010005689.1:0-55030 GCA_030248195.1 Trissonchulus latispiculum
TATTGCGTCTTTCAAAGGTCTCGATTTTGCTTATTAACAACTGTCCCGACAAACAGCAAACGACGCACGTTTTGTCCGGATATTCCGTCAGTGAACGACGTAAAGTCACAAAAATGAACGGACATTCGTTGTCGCATGAACGAAATGTCCGGACAACGACGTTACTTACGAAGCGAATGTCCAAGAATGTCCACTACCTTATTTTTGGGACAAATCGTTACCGGTAAAAGGAACTCCAACTTAGCTAAGTAGTAGCTAATAGCAGTCTCCATATTACAGCGCTTATTTCAGTTCGGTTCGGAATAGAGAATCGTAATTATTGGCGTACCTGGGCTCATAAGGTGTGTTGCTGGGGGGCACATTCACCCAAATGGACAATTCCCCGACCCCCCCCCCACCAAAAAATATTTTTACCCCACCTTCCAAATCGATTTTTAGACCCCCCTAAAAAATTGCAAATCCCTTAGATTTTGGAAAATTTTTAGCCAAAATTTAAAATTTTAAATTATTTATTTTAAAATATCCAAAAATTAGTGAAAAACTGCTGAATATGCTAAGAATCGCTATATTTCGACGACCTCCTCCTTAGAAAAATTTTCTTACCCGTCCCCCGAAATCGATTTTTTATATCCACCCCCCCCCCTAAAAAATCCAAACCCCCTAAATTTTGGAAAATTAAGCCAAAATTTGAAATTTTATTATTTATTTTAAAATATCCAAAAATTAGCGAAAAACTGCTGAATATGCTAAAAATCCCCTCTCCCTACTTTTTTTCGAACCCCTACCCCCACTTTTTGTTGGGGGTTGGGGGACGCTTTCATCCGAATGGACAAGTCCCGACCATAGGTGTGGCTGGGCAAAAAATCTGGGGGGGCATAGGTGTAACGGAAATTTGGGGTGGGGGGCTCCCCCAACATTTTCTGGGGGCCCCCTCTGGAGACCCCCCCAACCCCCCCCTCGTCCCAAGACTCCCTCCCCAACCCTCCCCCAAAAAATTTTCAATTTTTATGTCAAAAATCGCATTTTCAGCCGTTTGTAATACTAATAAACATCGAATCACGAAGTGATTTTAACATTACACTGTGGTTTTAAACTCGAAAACTTGATTATCCAGGTATTTATACGTTCAAAATAAAGCCAGTATTCAGTCAGAAAGTCCATAAAACTATTAAAAACATGTATTTCTCGCAATAACAAGTACTGTAAGCCAAAAATTTGGACTTTTTTGAAAATTATTGCAAAATTTACCCTGAAAATACCCTATTTGTGACCATTTTTTGCGCGTCCGACGCGACTTTTCCCACCCCCCCCCCATTCGAGGGGGACGTCCCCCCAAAAATTGGTTGAAAAATGCGGGGGGGGGGTAGAAAAGTAAAATCTGAAAACGTGAGGGGGGTCGCCAAATTTTTAGGTGGGGGGGCTCATAAATGTAACGGAGATTTGGGGTGGGGAGGCCTAACGTATTGTGGGAAGTCCCACCTGAGACCACATCCCCCAACCACCCCCCATCCAGACAGCCCCCTCAATTTTTTGTACTTTTTATGCAGCCGTTTGTAATAACTATAAACGAAGAACCAAGAAGTAATTTTACGTTGGACAGTAGTTTTAAACTCTAAAACGTGATTTTCCAGGTGTTTCGATGTCCAAAATAAGGCCAATTTCAGTCTGAAACTCCATAAAATTGCGTCACCCCCGTCAAAGATTTCTGGGAAGGGAAGTTCTGGGTTTGTTCTAGGCGAAAAAAAGTGGGGGGAGCATTCCCCACTAGTGGGGGGAGGTCCAAAAGTGGGGGGGGGGGAATCCAAAGTTGTCTAAAATCGCTAAAAATGCAGTAAAAATAGCCTGTTTTCTACATATATACAGGGTATTTTTTGGCATTTTTTCGGGGGAGGGGGCGGGCCAAGGGGGGGAAGAAATTTTCGGGGGGGGGGAGATTTTTTGGTAAAAATGAGTCAAACATTGGTATTTTTTGGCGTGTTTTGCACGTACAGACGCAAAAAGTTCTCAAAAATGCCAGGATTTAAGCTAAAAATAGCCATTTTTACGAAAAAACTCCTTCGAAGCCGGAAAATTTTTGCAAATTTGCTATTTTTGGCAAAAATTTGGGCCCTCAAAAAATCCCGGGGGGGAGCAAAAATCCCGGGGGGCTGGCTTATCCCTGGGCAATTTTTTTATGGGGGGGGGGGCTCGATGGGGGGCCCCCCCCCCATGGTTGGGGAGGGGCTCACCCAAAATGGGGGGGGGCTTTTTTGGGAAAAATTTTTCCTAATTTTTACGTTTTTGCGTGTACAAAATGCGAAAAATCGCTAAAAAATGACCAATTTTAAGTGTTTTTTAAGCTAAAATATCGAAAATTCCTGTAAAAATCCGGCGAAGCCGGAAAATTTTTTGAAAATTCAGGGTAAAAACGGTAAAATTTGGCTACTTTTTGGGTTATGGGGGGGGAGGTCGGAATTTATGGGGCGGGGCTTTTCATGGGGGGGGGCTCCTCGAATGGGGGGGGCCGCCGAATTGGGGGGCCCCCACCCCCCCACTAGGGATAAGCCCGGGGGGGGGGGCCAAAATCCCGGGGGCGATTTCGGGGGGGGAGGCATTTTCGGGGGAGGTCAGTTTTGTGGGGGGCCCGCCCCCCCCCGGTAAAAAATACCCTGTATATATACTCCTATAACTATGCTAAAAAGTGCTCAAACATTGAGTTTGAGTAACAAAATAGACCATTTTAGGCCAAAAAATTCCGGCGAAGCCGGAAAAGTTTTGAAAATTTCAACCAAAAATCCTTAAAATTTGGCATTTTCTGGGCACGTTATACTGAGTGGGGGGGAATCCCTCAAAAATGGGGGTGGGGCGTGTGGGAGGGGGATGGGGTGGAGTGGGAGGAAACCCAAAAAGTGGACCCCCCCGCTAAAAATGCCCAGGAGTGGAAAATGCTTGGGGGTAGACCCCACCTCAATCCCCCTGCTTTACACCTATGGGCTCCCCAACAGACCTGTGGTGGTCAACATACGCCGCCCCCCTGTGGCTTTTTCCTAGGCAAAAATTTCTGGGGGGGGGGGTAGCCTGGGGTCGGGCCCCCCCCCCCCCCCCAGGTCAGGGGGGGGAAGTCTGGGGGCGGTCCCCCCTCAGGCCTGGGGGGGCACGTTTTTTTGAGGGGGGGGGGGGGAGAAAATGTTTTAGAAAAGTGCTTAAAAATAGCTATTTTTTGCTGCTGAGCTAAAATATTAACTATTTTTAACCTAAATTTAAGCTTAAAATAGCTTAAAAATGCTTAGAAATGTTTAAAAATCCGGCGATGCCGGAAAAATTTTTCAAAATTTGCCCTCAAAACCCTATTTTTCCGGGTACTTTAAAGTTCTGGGGGGGGACGGCCCGAATCTTCGGGGGGGCGATTCTTGGGGGTGGGGCGACCCAAGTCTGGGGGGGCCACCAACCCCCCCCCCTGTAGGAAAAAGCCAGCCCCTGTACCTATACCCTGCCCACATAGGTGTGTTGGGAGAGGGTAAAATGGGGGGTTTTGAACGCCGTCCACCAAATTTGCCGACTCCTCCCCTCAACCATAGTTTCTGATTTTGCTCCCTCCTTCAAATTTGAATCAAAAATCAACAATATAGGGGATTTATAAGCGATTTTAAGCCATAATTTGAAAAAACTGTTTCACAAAGACAATTTTTTAGCCAAATATAGCTGATTTTGTTGGTTTAAAAACCGTTGGGGAGCCGACTTGGGTAAGGTGAGTCAAAAATTATGGGTTGACTAAAATTAGTCAAACATTTTGGGGGAATACCCCAAGCGCCCCCCCCAGCTGGCTTCTAGGCCAAAATGTATATATGGGAAATTCGATAGAAGCCTCCCATCGATGGGGGCTCGCCTAAAATGGGGGACATATTGTTGACATTTTTTTTGCAAATTTTTAGGTTTTTGTTTAAAAGCTGCTGAAAATCGTAACACGTTAGTATATAACTTTAGGTGTTTTTAAAGCTAAAATAGCGAGAATTTAGTTAAAAAATTTGGTGAGACCGGAAAATTTTGAAAATTTGTGGTAAAATGGTAAAATTTGGCAAAGTTCCTATGGAGAGGAGGACGAACCGACGAAATTTATGGGTGACGGCATTTTATGGGGAGAATCCTGCCGAATGGGAGGAAGAGCCCCCCGCAGTAGAAGTAGGCAAGCCCCGTTAGGATGTTTTCTGGATATGGGGTCGTTCTTGAAATCTGACGACCTTTTTTGGGAAATCCAAAATTCAGACAAAATTTTGTCAATTTGTATATATATATACGTTTCCCAAATTTTAACGAAAACTGAGATATTTAGTTTTGGGGGATCTGAGGTCTCTCTTTTAGTTCTACCCCAGACGGGGAGAGAAACCATAAAGCAATCTATTTTTAAAGCATAAAATATATACGTAACAGATAGGAAAATTTTTGTTCCTGCGGCGACTCTCTATTTCAAGTTTTAAAAAATTGCGCGTTTGCAGATATCTTTATTTCTCTCAATTTATAAAAATTTTCAGGCCTGGCGGCAGGAGGCATCGCTGTTCTGTCTAAATTTGTAAAAAATTTCGCACCTGCACAGCTGTTATATTTCACAGTTTTTAAACATTTCTGAGCCTGCGCCACTTGTCTATTTCACGTTTTAGAAATTTTTGCGTTTTTCGATGTGAAGTTTTAATTTTCATTTGCAGAATTTTTGCATCTCGTTTCAATTCAGTTTTAAACTTTTTGAAACTTACTATATATATGCATATTCCGATAAACTGCAAAACTAACCGTTGGTATTTCACATCTTTTTAAAAATTTCCGTTACAGATTATTTGTAATTTCAAAAAATTGTAAGTATATCAATCAGTATTGCTGATTTTTCCATACGTAACGTCGAAAAATCTCTCAAACTTTTATCCAAAGGTTTTAAAGGTTTCCACTACGGATTATATATATATATATATATATATATATATATATATATATATATATATATATATATATATATATATATATATATATATATATATATATATATATATATCTAAACTTTCAACTTCTGGGGAGGTAATAATTTTGCAGGCTCGACCTTTTCAAAATTCTAAGTGCGTCCCTCATGGAAGGTACAAATTTCTATAAATTCTATAAGTTTCTTAGGTTATTTCTTAGGTTCTTAGGTTATATGCATAATTCTATTCTTGCTTCTTACCACCTAAAATTTTAAAATTTTTTCCTTATAACCATTTTGGGTGGGTAATTCAGCAGATACTCTTGGTTTTGATGTACTTCGATTTCGTTTTTGACGTTATCCGTGTACTTTATAGGAGATAGTAATCAGTTTTATACCCTAGTTATCAAGAAGTGCTAGCAGGAGCAATTGGACTGCTTCGGTATTACTTGGCACCCAGTTCAGGAAGAAATATTTTCCGGTGCTACATTCAAATTTCTGTAAGTTCTGTGTTCTATGTATTGCGATCTTGCATAAGTGCGGTGTCGCAAAATAATCATATAGTTGAACTTGGTGCTATCTGATGACATTGATTTGTATTCGTAAATCTGTTCATGTGGGAGATTTTATTCAATATGGGGATCATCCTTGAAACGGTCTGGGAACCCTATGTTGTTGCGGAACATCATTTTTCTTGTGTTTTTTCAAAGCATCTTAATTTAGTTGACCTTTCAAATTCGACAGAGGGGGTCCACCAAAAATGGCTTGTCGATTATGAAATTGCTTCCCGGTTATGAATAATCGGCAATGGCTTTTAGCCGAATATCTAAAATACAATATTTTGAACATTTGTTTAAAGTTATTTTCCAAATCCGGGTTTTTTTATAATCGGGGCTGTGTCAAACTTGTGTCCAGCTAATTTTATTTGTGTCCAGCTAAGAAAAGTTGTGTCCAGAAAAAAATTTCGCGCATCGCAAATATAAGTGGTATTTAACGCGTTATTTTAGTGCAAGAATAAAATTTGTTGTTGCGGGCATAAATTACATAATATAGTTAGTTACGTACATTATATATATACATATATATAGTTGTCCATTGTTCAGAGCACAAGCGTAGCCAGAAAAAAATTTCGGCGGGAGAACGAAAAATTATATATTCGGAAGCTGAGAAAATTTTCTATTACGTGACTTTCGTGGAATTTTTACAGAGCATTCTTTGCAATTAAAAAATATTTAAGGACCCCCACGTGTTCGTACACCCACATAATGAGGGAGAAGCTGGTCAAAGCACTTTCAGATTGAAAAACTTTTTGCAAGTTGCAAGAATCAGCGATGACACACCTCTTTTGTTGACGTCGCAAGTCATAGGAATAAAACGGAGGGCCTCGGGGGCGGAGCCCCTCAGAAGCTGAAGCAGTTTTTAAACACGAGCCTTCTAAGAAATTAATATTAATTTTTGTACAAATAATGGCTAAGCTATCTTGAAATTTCAACTGCCAAATCGAACTAACTTCATGGATTTGCTAAAGAAACTTCGCCCTAGAGGTGGATTTTCTAAGAAATTATTAAATAAAGGTAAATATATACAGATATATAAATATCTAAAATAAGTAAAAATAGAAATGTTCAGCTTACGTAGGTATATACATACTAGCGAAACGATTAACCAAGTTAAGATAGGTAGGTGACCTTGTCCTGAAGGAGAAAGGTGATGTAAGGATAACAGCGGGGGGTCCGGGGGGCGGCAGGCCCCTGAAAAGCTAGAGCTTTTTTAAAGATTTGTGATGCTCAGGAATTTTTTCTGGACACTTCTCTATGAATAATTTAGCTGTGTCTAGCTTGTGTCCAGCTAATTTTTTTGTGTCCAGCTAAGAAAATTTGTGTCTAGACACAAAAGAACCGTGTTCCAAATACAGGTACAAAAACTTAAGGAAATTTTGTAACAGTGTAGAATTGTACAGCTCTGTCAAAGTGTACAGCTACCAAGATAAACAGCTTCAGATTTTAAATAAATAACACCATCTGAATTTTTCAAACGAAAATTTAAATTGATTTGAAGCTATAATATATCTGGAAACAAAGCACTAGGTAGGTCTGGCTTATCCCTAGTGGGGGGTGGGGGGCGACCTCCCGGCGACCTCCCCCCCATTCGAGGAGCCCCCCATGAAAAGCCCCCATAAATTTCGACCTCCCCCCATAACCCAAAAAGTTGCCAAATTTTACCATTTTTACCCTAAATTTTCAAAAAATTTTCCGCCTTCGCCGGAATTTTACAGGAATTTTCGATATTTTAGCTTAAAACACACTTAAAATTGGTCATTTTTTAGCGATTTTTCGCATTTTTTACACGTAAAAATTAAAAATTTGGAAAAATTTTCCTTAAAAATGCTCCCCCCCCATTTTCAGTGAGCCCCCTCCCATCGATGGGGGGCCCCCATCGAGCCCACCCCCCATAAAAAATTGCCCAGGGATAAGACAGTAGGTAGCACTAGGTAGTAAACAAAGCACATTGACATCACTGCAACGTCACTGTAATGGACCTATGAACTGCTACACTCGTGAAATTCTTGCATCGCATATACGTACTGTTGGTTTAAACATAAATTTTCTACTCCACCACCAGGGTTGTTCTACGGCGGGGAAAACCTATTTTCAGGGTTTTCTATCTTTTCAGGTCGTCTAAAAATTACTCAAAACATATTTGGAAATCGTATATACCTTTTTCACCCCATCAGACAAAAGTAAAAAAGCCTGGGCAAGAGAGGTGGTCATTACATTTTAAATATTTTTGGTTTCCTGGCTTTGTGTGTGTATTTGCATATGTTTATTTATGAAAACTGAAAACACATATATATATATATATATATATATATATATATATATATATATATTCCTTTCATTGCGTACATATATATATATGAAATATATTATACATACATATCATCCCCCCAGCCTGTGTAACATTTTTATTTAGAGACTCCTTCGTCTGGGCTCTGCTCTGCTTTAAGGGCCATAATGCAGGTGCAGCACTTGAATATATAGTAATAGTTTGCAATAGGAATGTAGCATATTATATATGCGTAGGCTCTTAAAGTCATATTATAATTATATATATATAAAGATATTAGCGCAAAATCCAAGATGTTTTTCCAAAACTGACAAACATGTATTCAGCTACGTAGTTGATATCTAGGAATGTTACAGACAATCGTAGCTAGTCAGGCCGTAAGTGCTTGCACAGTACAAAGTTAGCTATTGATACGGTCCCTATTGTTGAATACCACCAATTCAAACTGCTTTCAGTCAAATTCCCGCCTTTTTGGACATTACGTTAACGGAATTTCTACTGTGGAAAACACGTTGTCACAGAATAGGAAGCTTTTAGAACATATTTCAAAGTGCACTATCAAAACTAAAGTAGTTTTGGTTGGACAGTGATGCTGCTCCTACTATTTCATACACTAATCTTCGAAGCTAAAGCCGATTGCCTGATGGCGATCAAGTCAGCAAGCACATTCCGATAACGGAGCGCGGACATTCCGTTAACGGAGCGCGGACATTCCGTTAACGGAGTTGGACATTCCGTTAACAAATATATTGTAGACATAAATGTATAATACGTACAGATGTAGAAATACGTACATATTTATAAATGCAATAATAATATAACAATATAACGGGAACAATAATATAAAAATAGTAATTAGAAGAAATGAAGACATGTGACAGTATGACATCACTGTAAATGCATGCATTACGATATATATCCTATTGTGAAATCATTTGTATTTCTATGTTTGTTATTTGGTATTGTTCATTCATTTTCCTTTTAGGAAGTGGCATTTGTCTTCAGTTAAACCCAACAGTACGCGATGCAAGAATTTAATGAGTGTAGCAGTGTATATGGTCCATTACAGTGACGTTGCAGTAATGTCAATTCGCAGAACAACTTAGTGCTTTGTTTCCAGATATACTACAGCTTAAAATCAATTAAAATTTTCGTTGCTAAAAGATTCAAACAGTGTTATTTATTTATAATCTGCAGTTGTTTGCCTTGGTAGCTCTACACAGCTCTACGATCTCTACGATTCTACAGTTACAAAATTTCCTTAGTTTCCCCCTGTATTTTGAGAATGGCTGACAAATGTTCGAAATGCAGCATTTGAAATATTCAGCAAGAATATGAATATGAATATGAATAATCGACAATTTTATATATTCGGCATAATATGAGGCAAATTGATTTTTCAAGGTTGTCTGCTGACAACGATCGAATATCTGAACCAATCAGAAATCGACTCACATAATCGTAGCTAGTCAGACCGTAAGTGCGTACATAGTACAAAGTTAGCTATTGATACGGTCCCTATTGTTGAATACCACCAATTCAAACTGCTTTCAGTCAAATTCCCGCCTTTTTGGACATTACGTTAACGGAATTTCCACTGTGGAAAACACGTTGTCACAGAATAAGAAACATTAAGAACATATTTCAAAGTGCATTATCAAAACAAAATAGTTTTCGTTGAGGACAGTGACACTGCTCCTTCTATTTCATACCCTAACTTTCCAAGCTAAGCCGATTTCCTGATGGCGATCAAGTCAGCAAGGACATTTCGTTAACGGAGTGTGGACATTTCGTTAACAAATATATATAACGTAGACATAATGTATATGTACGTACATATACGCATAAATACATATATATTAATAATTTCGGCGGGAATTGACTATAAAAATAGTAATTAGAAGGAATGAAGACATGTGAAAGTATATCACTTCACTGGAAATACATGTATGCATACGATATATATTTTGTAAAATCATTTACATTTCTGTTTGTTATTTTGTAATATATATATACTTAGTTATTTTGCTTTTAGGAAATGGCACCTGGTTTCAGTAGGCTGGGTTACAGGGCCCCCCCAGAACGGCAGCATCAGTCGAACCGACATCAAATCGCCAGCAGGTCCAACGGTCACTACCATTCTTCTGGTACGTCCCCACAGCAGCGACGACCTGATCGCGGCCGCACTGGTATTCCTCTGACCCCAGGTAGTAGCCCTCCCTCCTTTGCTTCGGGTGCATCTGGTTCCAGCTCCAGACAGCGCCGTTATCGCTATGACGGCTATCGTCGGACCAGTAGTGGCAGTCGATATACCAGCAGTCCCAGGGACTATTTGTGGCAGTCGCGGGGATCAACTTCTTCCGATAACTCCTCTGGGTTTTGTAGTGACAGTCGTTCGGGTGACGCTTTCACTCGAATTGAGTTGTCCAGTCCAAACCATCCGTTGAGCCGTTTCCACCCGCAGATCATTACCATCGACGGAGTCCAGAAACCGTTCTGGTGCATCTGGCACCTTTTCGGATATATTCGAGCTCAGCAGGTGGGCTGCGTTTCCTTGGCCCGGGACATTTTAATGTGCCCGATGGAAAATGTCGAGGCTCTTAATCGTCTATTGAAGAGTCTTCCGACTTGTACTGCCTGGACAGTAGCGCGGGAAACTGTTTTGGAGCTGATTTTTGAACATTTACTGGGCATTTCGGATTCCTTCCGGATTTGCTTGGAAACTCTGCGCTCCAATGACCTCGTGCAGTGCGCTGGCCCCGACCCGTTCTGGGAAACCGGGGTGGACTCAACGGTGTCGACGCAGCCTCAACATCTAATGGGCCTAAACCGTTATGCAGTTGTTTTGCAACGGTTTCTGTTAAAACATTCCCGCCGCCAGGAAATTCGTCCAGCTTATTCGCTGGCCTCGTTGTGTTCAGGGATTATTATTCCGCATCCTTGGCAAACGGGTCTGATCCTGAGCAACTCCATTCTGCGAAACCTCCATTACCTGGAGGGCGGCACCGTGTTGATTCGCAGCGGCACCAGGTTCAGTGACATTCCGGAAATGCTCGAACTGTACAACATCCAGCTACGTGACTATGGATTCATCATAGTCAATCTAGGAGCGCTGCATCTGTATGACTCCGAGACGTCTTGGCACGAGCACTTCCGCTGTCTGCGTGAATCCCTTGGACATGTGGCGAATAAGGTGTTCATATCGCCCCCCCTTCCGCAGGCCAAGCGGCCGCTGCGTGATGGCCACTATCGGAAATTCCACGCACGCCTGGCAGCTGAATGTGCTGATGCTGGATTCACATTGCTGGATGTCCAGCCCTGGAGCTTTCTGCGGGAGGAAGATGATGCTGATCGCCGCCGGGGGCCTCTAAATGCAGCCTTTTACGTCAGGGATCGACTTCATCTGACTCTTCGTGGAGCAAGCCACCTGATGAAACTATGGGCTGCCTCTGTCCCTGGTCTGTCTCGGTGCGACTTTCGACTGCACGCCAAATGGTACCGAAGCAACGGAAAGTCCCCGATTCCATGTGCTTGCCTCCTGGCCAGATTTCAGAATTTGCATGTACACTGAATAAGGGCGGCACTAGTAAGTACAACACAATATGCTTACGTACCTTAACCCAGTACATAAGGTATTAGTATAAGGTATTAGTGTTTGTTGTTCCCAACCCAACTTTTTGGGTTCCTCCCACTTTTTTGGGCTTTCCTCGATGTCTAGAAATCGCCCAAGTTTTAGGATTTGTGGTCAAAATTTTCTAAAATTGTCCGTTTTCGCCGGAACTTTTTATTCAAAAATCGTCTAATTTGGTGCGAAAACCTAATTTTGTATCACTTTTTAGTTTATAGCAGTATATGTGGAAAACAGTTTCCATTTGTTTGCTTTGTAAACAGTATGTATTTGCTGTATATTTTATTTCCGCCACACTTTTCACTTTTGAACTCCCCCCCCCCATTAGCGGGGGGCGTCCCCCCACTCTTCCTCCCCCCACTTCTTTTTGCCTAAAATAAACCATGATGTATGCTGCCATCCGAATTGCACTGCTGCATAATTGAGTTTTATTCAATATTAAACTTCAAAAACAGTGTTTGCAATTTTTGTTACTCAGCAGTGTTTAGAGCCTGTATGGAATGGTTTGGGGGTGGGGGTAGAGTTATAGAATCGTGTTGGGGGAATAGAAGTGTCGAAGAAAACTGTATTTAGCTGCGTATATACCAAATAACTGAAATTACGGCTAAAACTTGGTCTTAAAATGCTAACTCAAGATAAGAAGATGAAGAAGGGAGACCACCCCAGACGAAGAGCACGGATATTTCTGTAATTTTTATTGCCATTTGTAAATGAAGTAGCGTTGCAGACCACTAGTGATTTCAGGGTATTTTTTTACAGCGGGGGGCGCCCCCCCCCCGAAATTGACCTCCCCCCGAAAATGCCCGCCCCCCCCCCAAATCGCTCCCTCCCGGGGTTTTTGCGTCCCCCCAGGATTTTTTGGAGGCCCAAATTTTTGCCATAAATGGGCAAATTTTCAAAAATTATTTTCGTAAAAATAGCCATTTTAGCTTAAATCCTGCGAGTTAAAAACTACCATTTTTGGTTCATTTTTACAAAAAACCTTCCCCCCGAAAATTCTTGCCCCCCCTGGAAAAAATGCCTAAAAATACCCTGAGAGATTTTCAGAACGTATATATATGCCCAATGTTTTCTATGTGTCCTGTCTTCTATCTGCAAGAAATTTGCTTTTGTATTTTAAGGTGCCATCATCTTGGTTCTGTCATCTGTCATCATCTCTGCCGGGATTTGTTCCAATTGTTGCCTGCAGCTGCGTCCATGCTATCTCCTCCAATTTGAACTGTTTTTCAACATTGTTGTTTTGCAGCTTTTGGCATTGCGATTGTGGTTGTTTCTAATTGCGAAGCGGTGATTATTCTTGATTTTTCTAGTTCAGCATACTGATTTAATACGTACTGCAATTAATAGGAAAGCTCAACACAACGTGTTCATGCTTATACCGAAATTTCTAAAGTTAAACACAGAGACTGAAAAATAGTTATTTACATTTCATTTACATTGACTATTTAAAATGTACATTTCTTTTATACCAACATTATTTTTCAATCTTCTGCTGCTTTTTATGAGAGATTTTGGAGTAGCATTTGAATAATCACCCTGCGCAGTACCTCATAACTGGTGACCAGCTGTGTAAATTTTTGTATTACGTTTTACACGCATTGTGCTCATGTAACTGATGATATATGGTGGCTGACGCGGGATCTTTGGATTAAAAATTCGTGATAAACAAACATCCTTTTAGTCACTGTTCATTCACTCGTTCACTGCTTATTCACAGTCCGGTAGTTGGGAAATAAAACTGAATTGAGATTCCCGCGTGAGCTATGAATATTCATCAAGTTAAAGATCTGTTTTATTTTGTGTTTTTCGGTTTTACTGGTGCCTTGAAGCTGCCAACTAGTGCTTTAATAGCCATTTTTGCAATAATGTACTGTACATAACATTGCTCAGAGTTTTAAAACGGGGTTTGACCGTTACCACCCCCCCCCCCGCCTTGAAATTGGGGATCTGAAATTTGAATTTTCTGAAAAGGTAGGCCTTCTGGAAATCAATCTAGGCCACTGCCCACTCCGTGTATGCGTTCTCCTGTTTTTCTGTTGTTCTTGTTCTCCTCCGTGTATGCGTATCTCCCCCTGTTTGAACTGTTTTAACATTTTTGTTTTGCCGCTTTGTGTCATTGTGGCTGTGTTTGTATTGAAATAGCGAAGCGGTGATTATTCTTGATTTTTCTAGTACAGCAAACTGACTTCACGTCCTGCGATTAGTAGGAAAGCTCAACACAACTTGTTCATGCTCATACCGAAATTACTAATGTTAACGACGGAAACTGAAAAATAGTTATTTACATTTCATTTACATTTGCTATATCATTGCATTTCTTTTATGCCAACATTATTTTTCTATCTTCTGTTGCTTTTTTATGAGAGACTAGAGTAGCACTTGAATAATCACCCTGAGCAAACCCTCATAACTGGTGACTAAATAGCTTTGTATTACGTTTTATAAGTCTGCCATTCCTCAGAGTTTTTATAGCTCATGTAACTGATGCTGATGATATGGTAGCTGACGCGGGAGGACTCTTTGGAGTAAAAATGTGCGATAAACACCAGCCTTTTATTCCCAGTTACTTCGCTTATTCACAGTCCGGTACATGAAACAAATAAAACTGAATTGAGATTCCCGCGTGAGCTATGAATATTCATCAGTTTAAAGATCTGTTTTATTTTGTTTTTTTTGTTTTTACTGGTGCCTTGTAGCTGCCAACTAGTGCTTTACTAGCCGTTTTTGCAATATGTAATGTACATAACATTGCTCAGAGTTTTAAAACGGGGTTTGACCGTCACCACCCCCCCCCCTTGAAATTGGGGATCTGAAATTTGAATTTTCTGAAAAGGTAGGCCTTCTGGAAATCAATCTAGGCCACAGCTCACTCCGTGTATGCGTTCTTTATCCTAGGCATAAAATTTGTGACCGTAAGCTGTTAAAATTGAGCAGGATGTGGGAAAATCCCTGAAATTGTGAAAGCATGCAGCAAGATCCATGATATCTCCCCCTGTTTGAACTGTTTTAACATTTTTGTTTTGCCGCTTTGTGTCATTGTGGCTGTGTTTGTATTGAAATAGCGAAGCGGTGATTATTCTTGATTTTTCTAGTACAGCATACTGACTTCACGTCCTCCGATTAGTAGGAAAGCTCAACACAACTTGTTCATGCTCATACCGAAATTACTAATGTTAACGACGGAAACTGAAAAATAGTTATTTACATTTCATTTA
The DNA here is from genome assembly GCA_030248195.1 of Trissonchulus latispiculum. Classification (NCBI taxonomy): domain Eukaryota; kingdom Metazoa; phylum Nematoda; class Enoplea; order Enoplida; family Ironidae; genus Trissonchulus; species Trissonchulus latispiculum. The sequence goes on from JASAND010005689.1 coordinate 14,615, forward strand.
CATTTGCTATATCATCGCATTTCTTTTATGCCAACATTATTTTTCTATCTTCTGTTGCTTTTTTAAGAGAGACTAAAGTAGCACTTGAATAATCACCCTGAGCAATCCCTCATAACTGGTGACTAAATATAGAAGCTTTGTATTACGTTTTATAAGTCTGCCATTCCTCAGAGTTTTTATAGCTCATGTAACTGATGCTGATGATATGGTAGCTGACGCGGGAGGACTCTTTGGAGTAAAAATGCGCGATAAACACCAGCCTTTTATTCCCAGTTACTTCGCTTATTCACAGTCCGGTACATGAAACAAATAAAACTGAATTGAGATTCCCGCGTGAGCTATGAATATTCATCAAGCTTAAAGGATCTCTTTCATTTTGTTGTTTTAGTTTTATTGGTGCCTTGAACCTGGCAACTACTGCTTTAATACGTAGCTATATAATGCATATGTACCATGTTTGTTGTCAGTATTTTACAGCTATAATGTAGTTTTTCACTGTGCGTCCTTAGTACCTGTTGGGTAGTTGTTTTATTGGTTAGGTCTGGTCATAGTTATTTTTTGAAAAGGCAAAGCATTTTGGAGATGAAGTCACGGTTTTTGTAGTTCCTAATTTTGCACCGTGCTGGCTTTTTCCTAGGCAAAAATTTCTGGGGGGGAGTCAGGTGGGTGCACCCCAGGTCTGGGGGGGAGATTTCTGGGAGGTGAGAAAATGTTTAAAAAATGTTGTAGAAACAGCTATTTTTGCTGCTGAGCTACAAATTAAAATCATTTTTAACCTAAATTTAAGGTTACAATAGCTAAAAAATTCTTAAAAATCCGGCGGAGCCGGAAAAAAATTGAAAATTTACCTTCAAAACCCTATTTTGCCGGGCAATTTTGGGTTCTGGGGGGAAGGCAAAAATCCTGTGGGGGAGGCGATTCTGGGGGGACGACCCAAGTCTGGGGGGGGACGAATTTCTTTAGGAGGGGCGCCGCCCACCACCACCACCCCCCCTCCCCCCCCCTGTAGGAAAAAGCCAGCCGTGTGCACTTCATGCTCTATCGGCAATGTTTCATCGAGAATGAAATATGATTTTATTTTATATTTGAGAGAGGATAGAAAATGGGGGGCAAACCCTCCTTTGCAAAGCTTGATGATCTAATTAACACTTCCGTTTTGGGTTTTGCAATTATACCACCAGAAAGCGAGACCCGCTATTTTTAGTGGATTCGATGGTTTTATATTTTAATTTCTATATTGCAATGTATCACCACTGTTAAATTTTTTGTTTACCTCTTGTGATTCGTTATGCCATGCTAATCAGTACTGTTTCTTGAAAGCTTCCATAGTTTTTGAGATACATATGATAAGGTTTTCTAAATATTCACGTTATGACATCAACTCTATTCAAGAATTTTTTGAACCTTACAGAATTCTTTACTTAAAAATGCAGAAAATCAAAAACCTTCCCTGCAATGAAGTATTTTTTGAACACCAGTTTTTTGTGTAACTTTTTTAAGCACAGAAAGAAAGCATTTTTGATTAAGCCAACCTGGAGTTGGAAAAGCATAGACGAAGCCCCCACCCATTTCCGGTAGACTGGGCTTATTCTAGTGGGGGGGGGGGGTTGGGGGGGGCCCCCATAAACACCCTTCCCCCCCAAAAATCGTCCCCCCCCCAAAATCGCCCCCCCCCCCCCAAAAAAAAGTGGGCGCCCCTTTTGGTACCAAATTTTGCCCTGAAAAAATCGCTCAGAAGGCCAAATTTTCAAAAATTTTCCGGCTTCGCCGGAGATTTTTACTCAATTTTTGCCCTTTTCAACACTAAATCTGCTTATTTTTGCTATGAAAATCAACGTTTATAGTATATGCCAGAAAAATAGCGCTATTTTTAGTATATTTTTCGAAAAATTTTCGCCCCCCCCCGAAAATTCCTTGCCCCTCGGACCTTTGGGCCCCCCCCAAGAAAAAATCCCTAGAATAAGCCCAGGTAGAATGTGCTCGGTGAACTGGATTCCTACTTCTATTTTGGTTGTGTTGTGATCTCTGTTCATTTTCAACTATTGCTTGTCAATGTCTCTCTTATAATTTGTTGAGTTTTGGATTCGTTCGTTCAATAAATAACTTTCTTCCATTTTGAGTTTTGTGTTTCGCGTTTTCTTGTTCATTAGTTAAGTTCATGTAGCAGCATGGCTGAATAATGATATTGGGCTTTTTCTATTCAAATACTTGATGAGAGGTGGTTCGATAGTCCCACTACTAAGTTACACTTAACCGAAGCGAGGGTCGTTCTTTCTTCCTTCGAGTTGGCCTCAGTCATAAACTGGACTAACCGCGTCCACGGTTTGGCTGCAGCATCGGAGAAAAGTCGTTCTGGGTCTTCTGTGGTTGAAATATTTAAAAGCTGTTAAATTCAAAATGTGTTTCTAAATTTAATCGGTAGATTAAATGCAGCCCAGATGAGTAAGGGTAAACTGAAATAGGGTTATAAATGAGCACACCTTGTAGTTGGTAGAATTTGAAAAGATGAGGGAAGGGTCGATGAGAGTTGATCCTAAAGATGCTACTTTTATATTATCCAATGCTAGCCTGTTTTTTTCCTATTCTGGATATCTGGTCGAAAACAGTATTTTTGTTTTTAGTAAGCTTTGAATTAATTTGAAGGCTGGCTTGCTGGCTTTTCCCTAGCAAAATCTCGTTTTAAACTTTAAAAATCGCCAGAATATCTAAGGAGACTTAAAATTCAAAACAGTAGAGAATGAGGTGGCCCAAAGCCTTAGACCGATTTCAAGCGGATGCAACCATTCTCCTTCTTGTGATTCTGTTAAGCAAATTCAGAAAACTTCCATAAGGCGTAGTTTTAAAGAATCAGGACATAAATTCGGAAAAACAAACGTGTGTATTACTGTGAATTGCGGGCCGTGAATTGTGAATTTTTTCGTGATTTTTCTTCCTTCCTTTGTGAGCTTACCGGAGGGGCGGGCCGTGGGTGACGAAATTTTCGGCTAGGATTTTGCAAAGATGATCAAAAAACTGGATTTTTAGTTCTCGAAGGTTCTCAAAAATGCCAAGATTTGAGCTAAAAATACCCATTTTTAAGATAAATCTCTGGCGAAACCGGAAACTTATTGAGAATTTGCTATTTTGGCAGAACCTTGGACCTTCAAAAAATCAAAAGCAAAAATCCGGGGAGGAAAGGAATTTGAAGGGAGGTCAATTTCGAGGGGGTAAAAAGCTGTAAAAGGCTACCCTGGCAAAACCATTCCCCTTCTGTTATGTGTTCTTCTCTCCTGGCTCTATGGTGTAGTGGTTGCACGGCTGACTGCAGTGCGAGAGGTCCGTGGTTCGATTCACGGCGGAGCCAATTCTCTACAGCAGTCGACCAGGAGAACCTGGAATCCAGCCCCCCCGTGTGTCGTTTCTTGTCTTATGTTCCTGTCTTCGCAAGGCTAGACTGGTTGTTTCTAGTGATGTGGATCGGATCGGATCGGCAGCCAAAATCACCTACCGATCCGATCCGCCAATTGGCAGTCGATCCGATTCGATCCGATCCGATCCAGCCCCGGATCGGACCGCGACCATAATTTTAATTTTCAATTGTAGACTCTTAAATTGCTATACTTTACCATTTCGCATTATTTTGCAAAACACATGATCAAATTACGCATCTGACGCATCATCAAACTTGACTCGTATTGAATTGAATAATCCTGAAAGTCCGTATCAGAAACTGCAGCTTTTGCCACCTTTGAAAAATAACGATTTGCTTTGTTTCGGGAGTTTACGATCTAGTGAGAACTAAATAAAAGATATTTAGTGAGAAGAGAAGAAAACGACAATGCAAAGAGAAAATAAAATTTGAACTAGGGTGTAAGACAAAAAATGTGCGTACAAACTTTGATCGTTTATTGGAAGCTTAGATTTTTTAGTTTTATGTACTTATAACCAATATATTTTAAAAACGTTCTTAAGTTTGTACACAATTTCGGTCGTACAATAGCATATATATACAAAAATAAGTTTGGCAGTTCTTGTAGACATTCCACTTCTGAGCAAACGCACTTGGGTGAAAAATTTTCTTCCTATTTCAGATAGTAGTGGAGAACTTTTAGTCACATCAGAATAGACAGCGGCAATGAGTATAAAATCAGATCAGACTGTCCAAAAATTAATTAGCACAAAATATAAGAGAGCAATTCCATTTGACTGTTTTATACATATAAATTATTTATTTATTCAGAGAAAGAAAGTCAAACAAAATTATTAACAACTGAAAATTCAACATTTGAACAAAATTCAGATAAAGGATTTTGAAAATTTCTTCGAAATAATTTGCTAGGTTGAAAAAATTGCTACATATTGGCAAATTTTGCCTCATTTGTCGGATCGGCGATCCGGAAAAATCAAGCCGATCCGATCCGGCCGATCCGATCCGAAAATTTGTCGATCCGATCCGATCCGCCGATCCGATCCACATCACTACCCTGTGCTTGGCTCTTCTGCGGCTTGGGGCAAGCCTCTTGTAAGCGATGGAGAGATGCACAGTGAGCACCAATGATATAGATGTTATGTGCTCTTCTCTCCTGGCTCCGTGGTGTTGTGGTTGTACGCTTGACTGCAGTGCGTGAGGTCCGTGGTTCTATTCCAGGCGGAGCCAATTCTATTTACACCTCAACTAAAGCGCAGCTGAGCGCAAGGATGCCTATAGGTTATATCAACAGTTATTGAATTGAAATGAATTGAAATTGTTGAATTTCCGCTGGAGTGGACAGCCTTCTACAATTATGGTCGATTTTGTATTTTGTAAGGTATATTCTAAATGTTTCAGTTTTTATGTTAATGGCGTGTGCAAAGAACGCGGATACTGAAGAGTGGTTGATTAGCAAATCTATCGATCCGGCAACCGCTCATGGAATTGGTAAATAAATTAAATACTTTAGGGATGCACCGGGGCCATCACCACCAGGGCTGGGGTCGGGATCTCATCGTGGCCCTGGCAGGGGCCAGGGCCACCTTGACCCAGGTAGCGGGGACGGGACCGGGGAAAAAATTGGGGTCGGGGCAGAGGACAAGCTCTGGTGCATTTACTCATTTAACTGACTATTTATTGCAAAAAGTCCATATGGTAGAGATTAGTATTGAGCAACCATCTACACTTTCTTGTGTGTCGAATGCAGTGATGATTATTCACCTGTATATATTCTTCTTGTATGATATATCCATTTCAATTGTACTTCGCATGATCCTCCAATTTGGCACTAAAGTTAGAAATATTGCTGCTGTATGTACAACATCGGAACGGTAATATTTGTTTGTGTAAGGTTGTAATATAACTGTAACTATTAGTTTTCACTTTCGTTGTTTTTAGGATTATTGTACCCCACTTTACCTCAGTTGCGCTCGTATTATGAATCCGTTTGTTCGCGTTGTTCTGGTGACGCTGTCATCACGCATTTGGCAAAGCATATCGAGCGTCATTTTGACCTAGTTGCTCCTTTTTCTTACGCCGTGGCGTCTGTGTTGTTCCTGAATCTGGCAGAGGTTAATAGTCATTTATTGATACTTTGATAATTAGCGCTAAGATACACAATCTCTTACAGAAAGTCCTTGTCAAAAACCTAAGCAAAACAAGCTGGTTCACATGAAGGAGTGGCCGCTTTCATTTTCCTCGTCCAGTTCCTGTATATATATATCTAGTTTTAATCTCCTTTAGAAATTATTCTTAACTCGATCTGGCTTTTCTCTAGACGGCAAAGTGGTGCCCCACTAGTGGAGGGGGAGAGCAAAAGTGGGGGGAATCCAAAGCAGGGTATTTTTAGGGATTTTCTCGGGGGGGGGGCTTCCCGGGGGGCCCCCAGGGCCCGGGGGGGAGAGGAGAAATTCTGGGTACCCTATAGTGACCGGGATGGGGAAGCTGAAAAAGGGGGGGGACGAGTGGGGGGAGGGAGGTGTCGAGTCGGGGAACCTAAAAAGGGTGGGCATTCCCACCCCGCCCCTACTAAAGAAAGCCCAGACTCGATGAGAGCTTTTAACCGATGCTCCATATGCTCACGGTCGATTGCTGGTTTTTAGAATTTTCAGTTTTGACCTGATTTGCAATTTGATATGTGGACGGCACTAGTGAGCAGGCTTCAGTGCTTGAACACTGTACGCTTGCTGATGTCGACAACTGTATAAATACACAGGCTGATTGTCTCGTACGACGTACGCACACGTCGCGATGTAAACAGTTATCGAATTGTTTTAGCCGGTGGTAAGCGCAGAAACTGAAAATTTTGATGAATGTTCTGCTGCTTGCAGCAGTAGTAACACCGACGGTAGAACACCATTAGAGCTTCTTGAAGGGACCGAGCCAAACAGACGCGGACAAGGGACCGAGCCAAACAGACGCGGACAGGTAAATAAGCTGCAGTTGCCTAATTGTTGCAATGCTACATAGAGAGTAAGCGCAGAATATCTTTATCAGAATATCTCACAGTCACCTGAAAATGTGGGACTGGTCCCAGAATGTTAAATAGCGGCAATGTAATGTAGTTTCGTCCAATTTCATTAATAATTGGAGTTTGCAAGGTCAAATTTGCACAGAAGGATGCCACCGTCCTGGGCTTTTTCTAGGCGAAAAAAGTGGTGGTGGTGGGAGGGAAGAGTGGGGGAAGCCCCCCCCCTGGAGGGGGAGAGCAAAAGTGGGGGGAATCCAAAGCAGGGTATTTTTAGGGATTTTCTCGGGGGGGGGGGCTTCCCGGGGGGCCCCCAGGGCCCGGGGGGGGGGGAATTTCGGGGGGGGGGGGATTTTTTGCAAAAATGAGCCCAAAAATGGTAATTTTTGGCGTATTTTGCATGTAGGAACACAAAAACTTCTCAAAAATGCTTGGATTTAGGCTTAAAATAGCCATTTTTGTAAAAACATCTTCGGCGAAGCCGGAAAATTTTTGAAAATTTGCCTATTTTTGGCGAAAATTTGGGTGCCCACAAAAGTACCTGGGGGAAGCAAAAATCCCGGGGGGGGGCGATTTCGGGGGGAGGCGTTTTCGGGGTGGCATGCCAATTTCGGGGGGGTGGCCCGCCCCCCCCCCCCTGTAAAAATACCCTGCAAAGTGGTATAAAATTCCCAAAGCACAGTAAAAATAGCCTGTTTTCTGCATATAGTGCTTAGTGCTATAACTATGCTAAAAACTGCTCAAAAATTGCGCACCCCCTCCCCCCCCCCCACTAAAAAGGCCCAGCCATCTCAATGGTTTTATGAAACACTTTTTGTTGCTTTTAGGGTATTGATGGCGCTGCTGCTGGAGCGGAGAGTAACTTAGATTGTTCAAAGGCTCCCAGGCATTCCGCGCCTCTGACTAGTACTCCTTTGCTGCCATTCCGTGAAAGCATGAGATCTAACAGGGCGAGAAAGGTAGTAAGTCATTTTTACTGAAATATTGTAATTTAACTAACAGGAATGAAGGCAACTGTTTGCAATTTTCAATAAAAATCTTCCTGTTGTGCTCCTTGCTATTAGCTTTCTCGTGACTTTTTGAATATTGGAATGGATCAAATTAAGGGGTCGGAGTAGTATTAGTATTTCCAGCATTTTTGAAGCGTTTTTGTTTGTATGATTTGATTTGATATGATTATTATAAATATATTCTTTAGAAACCTAGTTGCCCTACTGAAGCTGATGCACATAGTAGTCATTCTGGGGATAATGAATCCGACAATGCCTCGTTTGATGGTGAAGATTACGCCCGTTCTAAGGAACACTTGGGAGAGCGTACGAATCCTCGCATGGCTTGGAAAAGCCGTAGATTCAATATGGTAAATGCACATTTTTACGTAAAGGTCATTGTTAGTGAATTGGAATGAAAAACCCACCAATTAGGTTTAATCGTTTAGCTTGACAAAGGGATCTCGTGAAATCTCGTGAAATATACCAATTTAATTTTTCGTATAGTTCAACTGCGCTCAAGACAAAATGTTTCTCTTCTCTTGATTGTAACATTGTCCATAACCGACTTGTATTCTGATTGCAAACTGCTAGATACCTCAAGATTAACCATGTTGTGTTATTACTTTAGAAGTCTCCATCAAAATCGCCAAGCAAAACTCTCGGAGTAAAAACGGTGTCCAAGCGGCCCATTCGAAGCCCTGGCAAACGGCTATATAAGAAGTCTAAGCAGTTGCCGGAAAGTGATCTGTCGGAAGAGGAGGAAGATGAATTGGAAGTGAGCTTTGCTAGTGTAAATGGTAGCTCGGTTTCTATATCTTGAGAGTTGCAATTAATGACCTAATGAGTACCGAAACCATACACTTATCGCGATTACTGCACTGGGTTAATTTACTCTTACGGTATACGAAAAGCGTAGGGAGTTGTTCCACCAATGAGAAGGAGTCCCCTTCCCCCTAATGGACTAAAATAGGCAAACAGCTCAATGAAAATCCAAAATATGGAGGTGGGACGGATGACTAACCCAGGGTCTGATGCTGCTCATAAGTTATATTTAACAAGAATGAAGGCAGTTAATCCACGATTTTATGCATTTAATGCTCATTCCAATAGCCGTACATCTAAATTTTTTAGGACGATTTACAGTTGCTTCCATCCGGAGTTCCCAAGAGATACAGCAAGAGACTAACCGAACAATTTCAGTCTCCGATTTCCGTGGACGAATTTGACGGAGGTTTGCCCGAATACCTGAAGGTGTATAAGGAACTAGTGGGCAGGAGCGAGCGTGCCGACAGAAGACATGTTTATGCATTCTATCTGTTAGAATTTGCGAAGAAAAATAAGGAATCCAGAAAGGTATGTAGCTTACTAGCATCAAAATAATTGACAGATTTTTGCTAAACATATTAATAAAAGTTGTCCTTGGAGTATTTTACACAGTTACAGAACTGTTATGATTTTAAGGAGTTTCGTAGGCTGTTCCTTTGGTGCAGGAGTTCGGCTAACTTAGTTAACGCTGGGTCTCAGTTGTGTCCACTCAAGAAACGTTGAACTTTTCTCGCTTCGTCCCTGAACTGTGACCTTATTTGACTTGACTTGACTTGGCTTGACTTGACTTGAGACTTGACTCTTAGGGAAATGTGTTATCCACGTTGCCTACATTTTTCTATTTTCAGATCACGATGAGTTCAGGTAAAGCGATCCTAGAATTTAAACAGAAAACCTTCCCGTTGGCACAGTCCAAATATCTCTACAACGGCAATTCAAATTCCGTCGCTGCTAATGCTTACCGTCAGAAGGCAGGACCGTCAAAATATATGAAGCAGGAGCAAACCAGGGAGAAGATTGCCGCAATTGCAGATCAAATGAAGCATCTCGAGAATCAGATCAAATGCCAGAAACAGGCGCTCAAGATGTCATCGGGTCCAGCCAGACACGAACTTATGGTCTCTGTTCGTGAGAACGAGAAGCAACTCGAGTCGCTTAAGTCTGAACACCTCGCGTTGTCAGAGCGGTTGAAGGGTGCTCAGAGGAAACAGGTTCGTGACATTTGGTTGTACCCTTAACACCTTCAAATCTTCTTTTAAGCTTTCCCAAAATATATCATTAATTTATTCTCTTCTCTCACCAAATCTTGTTATTTATATTTTATTGTTCATGTCACCTGAAAAATGTGGGATTGGTCCCAGATGTTAAATAGTTGAAATGTAATGTATTTTTGTGTTTTAACCAAAGTTCATGTGCCTTTATTATCGACTTTGTAATTTTTTGAGGAAATTCGTTAAATCATTTGTAACTTGGTTCATATTCCAAAATGGTGCAGTCAGTAAGCTTACTGTTTCAGAAGGCTCGGACCATGGTAAAAACGGAGGGTAAAGACAGAAGCCCGCGAAAGTCAGTGTATGACTTCGAAGGCAGTGATGAAGATGACGAAAGCAGTGACAAAATGATCGATTCCAGAAATCGACGACAACGTTCGGTAAAAATTTACGTTGTCGCCCCAGCTAAGCTGGAGGTGCTAAGCTAAGCTATGTTGCTTTTACTGTATTTTACGGTATATGCAGCACATAGAACATGTCAAATCCTGATTTTCGTTTTCAAAACATTTTTTTCGAAATAGCCAATTCTCCCTAGACAGCATATGTTAAAGAATTGTGATTAAAAGTACGCATTTTGCATCTGCCAAACGAAAGAATGTATGTCTAGTGTGATATTTGACGTTTAATGGGTTTACTTTAGGCGAAAAAGTGGGGGTGGGGAGAGAGTGCGGAGTCGCATATCCAAAAGTGGGGGAATCCAAAGTGGTCAACACTTGAGTATATCTACAACTATGCTATAGAATGCTCAAAAATTGAGTATGAGTACCAAAATAGACCATTTTCGACCAAAAAATTCCGATTTCAATTTTTGAAAATGTTGACCAAAAATTCTTCAAATTTGTCATTTTTAGGACACCTTATAGTGAGCGGGGAGGAAGCCCAAAAATGTGGCGGAGGGTGGGGTCGAGTGGTGGGAAGTGCTCGAGTAGGGGAAACCCAAAACGTGGGGGCCGCCCCCCCCCTCCAAACTAAACCCAGGTTTATTGAGGTATGTTTTTCTCACTGTATTTTTATTGCAGGGAAAGGAACTCAGTCAGAGACACTCAGATGGCGGTCCTATTGGTCCTGGTGGTCCTACTGGTCCTTGTTATCCTTGTGGTCCTAGTGGACCTGGCGGCATGTCGTATGCTCAGTCTCTGCCTTTCCATCCTCGTCCAGATTCCTCTATTCCAGGAACGAGTGGAACCAGCGCAGGACATTCTTTTCCTGGCGCTCCTCCTCCTCCCTTTCCCTATTACTGGCCGCCGCCACCGTACTTCTATCCCGCGATGGGTACAGCTCCATTCTTTCAGAACCCTCAGATGTTCCAGAATGGTCCACCTGTGGGACATCCTGCCACTGCACCGCCTTATATGGGACAGTATTTCTATAACGGTCCTGCTCCAGCGTCTCATTCTGCTGGCGCCCAGGTCCTACAGACTGTAAATTCCAATTTAACTCTTCATGAAGGAGACCAAGTCTATTTGATCCCAGTGGGGGATGAAAACGGAAGCAGCACGCCTATTACTAGTGGGGGAGGGGGAGTATGTTATACTGATCAATCCTCTCAGGATTCTACTCCAGTGTCCGCAATTAATACGGATATATCATCCAATTCTCGTACAACATCGGACGACCAAGCTCTTGGAAGAAGTGGTCATCGTGAAACTCTGATGATGGGCTCTTCAGCAGACGAGGTGGAAGATCTTTGCAGAAACTTGAACTTCGATACGACATTTGAACCGTTGCTGCAATCCGGCGGCACCCAAAGTGCTTGGAATGGTAGCTTATCTGACCTATCTACTCCTGCCCCGCAACCAATGGCCGAAAACATGAACTCTGCAGTTCCTGGTGCAAACCGTCCCCCGGAAAAACCGGCCTCTGAAGACCGTGCTATGTCTGCAGCGTCCTCAACTGGTTCACGGCCTGAGTCACGTTCAGACGCCGGGTCTGTCATCTCCGTGCCAGTTTCTACAGCTGCTCCTTCTAGCGAGAACTCTGCAGTTCCTGGTGCAAACCGTCCTCCGGAAAAACTGGCCTCTGAAGACCGTGCCATGAATGCAGCGTCCTCAACTGGTTCACGGCCTGAGTCACGTTCAGACGCCGGGTCTGTCATCTCCGTGCCAGTTTCTACAGCTGCTCCTTCTAGCGAGAACTCTGCAGTTCCTGGTGCAAACCGTCCTCCGGAAAAACTGGCCTCTGAAGACCGTGCCATGAATGCAGCGTCCTCAACTGGTTCACGGCCTGAGTCACGTTCAGACGCCGGGTCTGTCATCTCCGTGCCAGTTTCTACAGCTGCTCCTTCTAGCGAGAACTCTGCAGTTCCTGGTGCAAACCGTCCTCCGGAAAAACTGGCCTCTGAAGACCGTGCCATGAATGCAGCGTCCTCAACTGGTTCACGGCCTGAGTCACGTTCAGACGCCGGGTCTGTCATCTCCGTGCCAGTTTCTACAGCTGCTCCTTCTAGCGAGAACTCTGCAGTTCCTGGTGCAAACCGTCCTCCGGAAAAACTGGCCTCCGAAGACCGTGCGATGTCTACAGCGTCCTCAGCTGGTTCACGGCCTGAGTCACGTTCAGACGCCGGGTCTGTCATCTCCGTGCCAGTTTCTACAGCTGCTCCTTCTAGCGAGAACTCTGCAGTTCCTGGTGCAAACGGTCCTCCGGAAAAACTGGCCTCTGAAGACCGTGCCATGAATGCAGCGTCCTCAACTGGTTCACGGCCTGAGTCACGTTCAGACGCCGGGTCTGTCATCTCCGTGCCAGTTTCTACAGCTGCTCCTTCTAGCGAGAACTCTGCAGTTACTGGTGCAAATCGTCCTCCGGAAAAACTGGCCTCCGAAGACCGTGCGATGTCTACAGCGTCCTCAGCTGGTTCACGGCCTGAGTCACGTTCAGACGCCGGGTCTGTCATCTCAGCGCCAGTTTCTGCAGCTGCTCCTTCTAGCGAGAACTCTGCAGTTCCTGGTGCAATCCGTCCTCCGGAAAAACTGGCCTCCGAAGACCGTGCGATGTCTACAGCGTCCTCAGCTGGTTCACGGCCTGAGTCACGTTCAGACGCCGGGTCTGTCATCTCAGCGCCAGTTTCTGCAGCTGTTCCTTCTAGCGAGAACTCTGCAGTTCCTGGTGCAATCCGTCCTCCGGAAAAACTGGCCTCCGAAGACCGTGCGATGTCTACAGCGTCCTCAGCTGGTTCACGGCCTGAGTCACGTTCAACCGACGCCGGGTCTGTCATCTCAGCGCAAGTTTCTGCAGCTGCTCCTTCTAGCGAGAATTCTCCAGTTCCTGGTGCGAATCGTCCTCCGGAAAAACCTGCCTCCGAAGACCATGCCATCTCTGGAGCGTCTGCAGCTGGCACCCGACCTGAGTCTCGTTCAACCGACGCTGAGACTGGCATCTCAGCTCCAGTTTCTGCAGCTGCGTCGACCAGCGCGAATTCTGCAGTTCCTGCTGCAAACCGTCCTGCAGAACCTGAAGACCATTCCGAGTCTGACACGCAGATTGCTATCTTCCAGCCTGAGGCTCGTTCAGTACACGCCGGGGCTAACGTCTTCCCCCCAGTTTCTGCTGTTGGGTCGTCTTATGTGCTCTCTGCAACTTCTGGAGTCAACTGCTCTGTAGAACCAGCATTTGAAGATCACCTGGTGTCTGGAGGACCGTCAGCTGAAGCTTACCACCAACCAGTATCCATGCCGCACTCACAGGGGGACAATGGGTTAACGATATCATCAACTGACCATTCCCCTAGCGGTCAGTCCCAGGAGGTGCATGGTGCAGATGTAACATCGTCACATCACTACCTGGATTTTGATCTGCCTGCTGTTGACTCATTAATGGCATCAACGGATGAAAGCATAGTAAGTTACTTTTGCCGTCATGTTTTAATGTAGCAAGCAAAAGTTAAGCGCAGTGCACTCTGAGCAACCGCTCAGCTAAACAGACTTTCTTTTAATTGAATGTTCTGATCAGAAGATAACGTGAGGGGAATGGAGGCAAGTGGTGAAGACTGCAGACTCTTTTCAGACCCTCCAGACATCGACAAAAAACGTGCAGTCCATCTTCGAGAAAATAAAAAAGGGTAGACCACTCTGCGACGCTTACCAAAAATTGCTGTTTTTAGCAAATTTTAACGATTTTTTCAAAACCTTTCTTAAAAATCGCTAAAAATCTTGATTTTTCACTAATTTGGTTTAAACTGTTAAGAATTTGTCATTTTTGCAAATTTTGGAGAAGACCCCTTTAACATTTTGGAATTTTTCAGGCGCAGACCTCTCGCTAAAGTCGAGATAGGCCCTTCAGTATTGGACCCGGTGTTGTTCTGATGTTTAAATAAACTGTGTTGTCTTCTCATGGGTAGTTTACTGGGCTTATTCTAGGGATTTTTTCTTGGGGGGGGGGCTTCTTGGGAGGGCCCCAAAAGTCCGAGGGGCAAGGAATTTTGGGGGGGGGGCGAAAATTTTTCGAAAAATATGCTAAAAACAGCGCTATTTTTCAGGCATATACTATAAAAGTTGATTTTTATAGCAAAAATAAGCAGATTTAGTGTTGAAAAGGGCAAAAATTAAGTAAAAATCTCCGGCGAAGCCGGAAAATTTTTGAAAATTTGGCCTTCTGAGCGATTTTTTCAGGGCAAAATTTGGTACCAAAAGTGGCACCCACTTTTTGGTGGGGGCGGAACGATTTTTGGGGGGGGAAAGGGTGTTTATGGGGGCCCCCCCACTAGAATAAGCCCAGGTTTAATTGACTAGCCAGTATAAGGACAGGGACGCACTTAGCGGAGGCGGAGGGGGCGGCCGCTTCCCCCCCCCAAATCAGCCTTAAAAGAAAAATTTTATTGTCCGCGCGCAGCGCTTTCAATAGCAGCTTTTTAAACATCTTCAAAAATTTTCCCGCCTGCGTCACGAAATTTACTCTGTTTCTGTTTAATTTACACATATGTTTGCTTTTCAAACCTTGTTTTAAAAATTTTTCAACTTCTGAGAGATTTATGCCCACCGGACCCCCCTAATTTTTCTGAGGTCCGTCCCTCGCGAAAAAATTTCTATGTGCGCCACTGTCTATTAACTACTGGTTGGATTTGCGGGACTTGGCTTGGACTGTATTAGAGCTTGAGCTCAAGTTTTGTTCGCAAAAATTTAAATTTGAAAGCTTCAAGATAAAAATGATTGTTTGCGTCGGCTTTTTAGCTCATTTTATAACTGACGTTTTAACCTCAATTTTGCATATTTAACTCCCAGTTTTAGATGAGTTCCTTGAGTGAAAACAGTTGTTATATATTTCTGAATTTTTAACGTTTTCGTCCTAATTACGTTAACACATTTTACTTCAGGCTCGTTATCCAAAACGCGATCGGAGACCTCCAGTGACACCACAAAGCGTGATTGATAATCCCTGTGAAACTGGTTTTGAGATTAAACCTCACGAAATTAAGAATAGGTGTCTTCATACCTGTCGAAAAATCAGAAAGGATGATTGCGTTTTGGAGTATAGAGGAGAGCTCTTGTCCAAAAGTGAAGGAGAGGAACGTCTGGCGAAGTTAAATGAGACCCATGGCCCCTCCTACCTCTTCTTTCTCCAAGCCAATTCCCATCGCTATTGCATTGATGCAACCCATACCGAGCAGTATATGGCTCGGTATATGAACCACGACCTGAAGATGGGAAATTTAAGGGCAGAGCAAGTTTGGCATAATGGAGGTCCTCACATAGTCTTCTTTGCCAAAAGAGACATACAGGAAGGGGAAGAGCTCCTTTATGACTACGGGGATCGGAGCGACGACGTGATGTCATGGGAATGGTATAATCCTGAAGCTCGTAAGGAATAGACCGAGTTGCATTTATCCTTGACTAAGCTACATTTTTATTTCTACCGTTTCTTGTTATTGTAGATTGATGATGTGTCCAATCGATGTTTCCACGTTTTGCAAAATGCATGGGAGCAAACTGCAAATTTCTCAATAAATAGTGCATCGCTAGAAGAAGTTTTGGCACACAGTCGTCGTGTGCTGGAAACCTTGACTGTCCAGAAGACATATACTAGGCTGTAAGTTAGATCGGTTGCGTGGAAGTGCATTCTAATTTTCTAAGATATACGTGCTTGCTTAATGCTGGAAACATTGAATGGCCTTTATTTTATGTTTGGTGATTAACGGGTTGTGCTTGCTTTACATGTAATAGTGCTTGCTGTAGTGCGTAGCTAAGCGATAATGCATCAAGTAAAACCAAATTGAAAATGCAACGCTTACCGCAAAAACGTGTTCGATTTAATTACCTTCTTCACAAATTACAAGATATTTAAAGCGATTCAATGTAGTTTAAACCTGAAAAAAACTTTTTCGATTCACTTTCTTCGTTTGGAATTTGCACAATTTTAAAAACGATTCTACTTTTGATTCTGTGTTTCTGGTCAGGTTGCTAAATAACCATAACGATCTGTTTGTACCAAAGCATTTCCGTGCAATATTGCAATGTTTTATTTTGTTTTGTGTTTATTTGGGATAGTACCCATTCTGTCGTTTCGGATGTTTGATTTAATCAAAAAGTTTCTTTCTGCAATTGTTTAAACATAGTCAAAGACTGGGCTTCTTCTAGAGGTTTTTCCGACCTAAGTATCATTGTTTTTTGCACTAAAGGTACAAAGTCGTCCTATCCGTAAAATCTCGGGCTACTGAGTAATTTTCTATTGTAGATTTGATGCCAAAACAACAGAAACCCGCTTACAGATAAGTGTATGTTCTTGTATCGTATGTGAATAGCACTACGAAGTCTCAGACATTGTTTGTTGAGTGTTATATGTTGTCATGCCATGTCATGTCGCGTTATTTTTTGTTTTGGTTTGTGTTAGCACTCTGTCTAACTCGTTTACGCTGTCATCATTTACTGCGTCGGGTTTTACTTTTTAATAGTTTCTTTTTGAACCTTAATTCTTATTTTCCAGTATATTACTCACCCTCACAAGAGTAGGCACAGCCTATACAAGTAAACTGGAGGACTACGCACGAGACACAGTGAGCGCGCCGCACGGAGATCTACGCTCGCGGTAGGCACGTGGTACACGCGCCAACTCAATATTTTACTTGTCTTGTTGCGAAGGATTACTAAAGGCCTCCAGCGACTGGAGAATGTTAAAAGATGCCTTGGTACGCTCGCCGTACGATTCTGTTTTATTATATTATATATAGTAGAACTCCAGTATTAATCCAATCGCAAAGGTAGATTGGTGAAATCAATATTGCCGACCTAATATGTACATAAATGAGCCGCTGAGAAAATTCAAAATTTTGTACTCTTTTGTAGCTCAACAGCTTCTCACTCTGCTACACATGACTATAAAATTTAATAAACCGAGATCATCACTAGTTCACATATTATATTGGATGGACTTTCTATGACTGAAATCTACTTCACACTAATTAACTTTATGTAAGTGCTCACTGACGTCTACTGCTTGTGTTTCTGCCGGTAGTCTGTTTTCGTGTTCTAATCGTTACGTCTGTAGTTAGTTTTTCTTTTTAATCATTGTTCTGTTAGTTGGTTTACAATAAAACTGGTGCATAATCGTGACTGACACTTTCATATCCAATCCCTATTAAGCCGGAACAAATTAAATCATTAATAACACGTTTTGATCCAACGTTCTGAGATTGATGGAAAAGTTTAATTTTTTCTGGCAAGTAGGGAGGGGAGTATTGGAGGACTGAGCACTGCAAGGAGCACTTTTCTACTTGTATATATATATATATATATATATATATATATATATATATATATATATATATATATATGTACTTCAGTATAGCAACTAAGCTTGCTATACCATTAAGTTTCGTTCAGTCAACGAGCACACCTCATTATATATACCTATCAAAGCTCGTTTATGCTCTTCTCCTCTGGCATTTTTTAGGGTTTTGAAAGTGAGAGGGGGAAGTGAAGGGGTGGGCTTCCGCAAAGTGGGGGCGAGTTAAAGGTATAAATATACATTTTAGCGCAAAATTAGCATTTTTAAAGTTAAAACGCAAAAATAGCTACTTTGAAGCTTAAAATAAACTTATAAGCCCATAAATTTAAAGCCTTTTTGAATTTTGATATTTGAATTTTGAATAAAAATTTTTGAAAGTCTGATCTCAAAAACCTAGTTTTTTGACACTTTTGGGAGACCCTCAAAAAGTGGGTGGGGGCTTGCCGAAAGGGGGGGGAGGGGCGAAACTGGGGAGATCCGAAAAGTGGGGACCCCGCACTAAAAAATGCCAGACGCGGACATTCCGTTAACGAAGCCCGGACATTGCGTTAGCTGAGCGCGGACATTCCGTTAACGGCGCGCGGATGAAATGAAATGAAATAATGAAACATGTTTTTCTAGCTTTTCTAAAAAATAACCTTGAAATTATCCGCGGTCAACGCAAAACAGGAATCATCAAGTTAGGAGGTGTTTTGGTTGCAGACATTACTACTGGTTATGTAAGAAGTTTAACGTATGATTTAGGACAATTTGACAGGAATGTCGTTTGAAAATTTTACCACCTGTCCACAGACAAAGTTTCATGTTCTGAGGAAATGCTTATATATATAACTTAAATTGCAATAGATTTAACAATTTCTGCAACGTCTTAATAGTGGACATATTTAGAAATAGACAATTACATAGTAAGGGATGTTTGACATTATTCAAGTTATGTTATTGAAATAACTCAGTAGAACAGTCTTTCTTTTAGAAGATACTTAAAAAAGTTAACAACAAAATCGTAATAGCATTGTTCGCTTGTTTTACTTCTGCGGTCCAACCTTTTCAGTATGCAAGGACGGTTAAATTAAATTTGGCTTCCAAACTTTTGGTTGAGTAGGCAAATGCCACCAATTTTGTCAAAAAACTCCGAGGTATGAAAATTAAAGGTCAAATTAGATTAAAGCTAAACAGGAAAAAGTGAAATTGTGTTGTGTGTGTTTCTTTGTGTGAAATTTATTTCTTTCTCGTGCCTTTGCGGACTTCTTGCGTTTTTGTTATATTTGATATTAAAAATTGAAAAATCTCTCCAGGAAATACTCTCTTATTAAGTTTGAAAAATAAAGAACAATAATGTCAGCCAGCCAGGCCATGGTTTGATCAGTGGTTCCCTGACGCCTTGTGCGCGTACTTTGAATTTTCGGCGAAAATTGAATTGCGTACCAGCTGGATGGAGAAGAGAAATGTCCAGCAACTCTACCACTGACACGTCAGCGACAGTCCTGCCCAAACTTTCTCACTGCTGTCTAGCGTATATAAAACCCCGACTCCGCCGCCGCGGCCCCGGTGGTCAAACCCCGGCCTGCACCGGAGTGAGTCAGCTAAATATTCGGAAGTTTTTAATTATTATTTTGCGACTTTTTACCGCAAAATGAATAAAAAGATGAAAATAATCACATGGCTGAACGAAAACTAGATTTGGGTTTGAAACCAATTTTTGTGACCAATTAAAGTTTTAGAAATTGAACTACTCTCTGTCTTTCAGGCCCAGCTCCGGCCGAGAGTTCAGCAATCTGTCTCTTGTTCTGACCGGTCTGAGACCTGGTCCCGACCCGGACCGCGGCCCCGGTAGTGGCCACCACGGTGCATCGAACCGCCACTATCTCGGGCAGGTGCATCTCTACTAGATAACCAAAACTTCGGAAAAAGGAGAGTCAACCTATCCGATATAGCTGGGCATCTCGAATTCTGCTCTACATTAATATTCAAATTTTACAAATTATGTTCCAAATAATTTGTTTTTGGCATGCGAGAATGCATCTTATGTTTCTGTGTTAGTGCTCTGTTAGTTTGTCTTAAAGCATCTGCCGTACGTAATGTTTCGCTGTCATCTCATGTGCTTCATCGCCGAATGCAGTAATATGTACATATTTCGAACGTGATGGAAAAAGTTGATTAAATACGGAAAAAGTAAATACCGTGGTAAAATTGATGACTACTACGTCTTAGTCTCTATGGATTTTTTCTCACGGGAAGTTTTTTCAAACTACATACTTCCGAAATTTGTTCCTATCAGTTAGAGCTAAGCTGCAAAGCTTTATCCAAGCATACCCTTTTGGTTGCGAAACAACACAGTAAGCTTAAAAATTTTAAAAAATTCCCCAACCATTTTTTATTTTTAGGAAGAATCTCCACAACTTGATTCCAAGCTATCGAACATGTACTGCCTGCAGCAAATCGTTGGAAAGACTATCCTTCACCATTCAGCGGTCCGATTTGATCGGAAATGGCAATTTATGCCTGGTAATAACTAGACTGTTCGTCTTGGTGGCTAACAAGAGCATCAATCCGAATGATTCTGCCGTGTCAACGAAAAAAATGGTTTTCATTCTGGGTCTTTGCTTACTGATGGGACGATCTAGTATTGATCTTTCCGAGTTCCTGAAATTGTGGAATGGCAGTCGAAATACGGAATGGTGCAAGAAAGCTGTCCTCCAGAACATGCCTTGCATGGTGGTTCATGTCAGTGTGGATGGTGGAAGACACAGAAACAGAGCCCTGCTCTTTTCTAGTGACGTAAACTTCGTCGACATCTTTCCATTTATTAATGAGATAGCCGCTAAAGCTGTGTCAAAGCAAAAGTGCGATGAGTTTATAGCAGAGTGTCGAGATCTAACAATGGTTCTTGGGCTATCCAGGCCCCAACAAGCCGCTGTCAATGCCATTGCAAAGAAGTCCTTTGGTCTTGACTTGACAAAAGCTGAGAACGCAAGATTGGAGAAGATTCAACGAATCAAAGCCGTGCAGTCGTTAATTGAGTCCCAGTTTAATCGCTTAACGCAAAATTATTTATCTGGAACTGCTGAAATTACAAAAGAAGATATCGACAGCTCATTGTTTCACGTGGACGATAGTGTAAAGCAGCAACTGCTTCGCCGCTTTGAGAGTGACTCCGCTCTCTCTTTTGTCCGCTATTTGCGGGCACGTGGCTACGATCCTAAACCAGCTTGGAATCAAAGGAGGCAATGGACACATGACATTTGGAAATCAATCAAGCAGGCCAAAATAGCGTTGGACGATGGCCAATTATCAGATTTACCAAGGCATGAAAAGGATAAGCTGGCTCACTGTTTGAAATCGCTGGAGTCCAATGTCAACGATATTGTGGATCCAGATGCTTCAGTCCCTTCGCTCACAGTAAACCTGTCAGCAGAACTCACAGCAGCCATGGAGGAAGGCGACGTTTCAGCCAATGTCAGAGATCTCATTGAGAAAGGCCACGATGAGCTAAAAGCGTCCCTCAAAAAATCCATGAAACACTACAAGGACAAAGCCATCTTGATGGCATCGCTGCTACACAATGAGAAGCCCCCGGCTGCAAATGACAAACGGGTTTCTAGAAGAATCGACAAAGTGCTGACCGATATCAAAGAACGAGCTGAAGAGATCGTAAGATCTGAAGAGGTTGGCGCGGAACGATGGAGGCATATAGATGCCTTAGTATTAAACGAAGGCCAGAGGCGCACTCCGACCGCAGGCCGCCGCATGACTTGGCGCTTATTGGCCGAAATGCTGTCAGACCATTACGGCGTCGAAATCAGTGTTGGGACTGTGGTTCAACTTTGCAAGCCCAGGTTTCGAAACCGCAGCTCTGCCATCCGCTATCGCGACCTGATTCAGGTCACTAATCGACGCCTGAGGAAAGGATATAACAAAGCGGTATGTTGAATGTGTTAGTGTAACCGGATTCAAATTCAGCTTTTATTTGGATACCTCAAGTTATTGTCATTTTTATGGTTTTAAAAGTTTTGGATAGAGCAAATCTCGGAAAGGTCTCCTTAAATGCGATCGATATCTTGAAAATCACGCTTCCTTATTGTGACGTTAGCCATAATATAATATACTTTTAGCGTCATGCATTAACATGGGGCCTGCCGGGTCATGGGGGGCTTGTTCCCAGAAAACTTTGAGGGGGCTTGTACCTTGAACTGAAATTTTCAAGCGGGCTTGCACCGAAAAAAAATTACTGAAATGTTTGATAAAAATTAACGCTGATTTCAATAAAATTTTCGATTAATTCTTAAATTAGCAACCTTGAATATTGGCAAATAAATCTTCAATTTTTGGAAAAAAATTCAAAATATTGTCCGGTTTTGGCAGGGGAGGGGCTTCAACCCCCAGGTCCCCGCGTTAATCTATGCGTAGCGTGACTTTAAAGATCATTCTAATTTTTATTATTTTATAGTCTCAAGTTTCGATTAATATTGGAATATTTACTTATCATTATTATTATTATTATTCTGGGTTTATTTTAGGCGAAAAAGTGGGGGTGGGGACTGGGGAGAGTGGGGGGGTCCAAAAGTTGGGGGGAATCCAAAGTGGCCTAAAATTGCCAAAAATGCAGTAAAAATAGCCTGTTTTCTGTATATACTGCTACAACTATGCTAAAATGTGCTCAAGAATAGAATAGATAAAAAAGATAATTTTTGACCAAAAAATTCCGGCGAAGCCGGAAAATTTTTGAAATTTTTGACCAAAAATCCTAAAAAATTTGGCAATTTTTGGGCAAGGGTGATTGTGGGGGAGCCCAAAAAAGTGGGGGTGGGGCCGAGTGGGGGGATGTCCTCGAACGGGGGGAACCCAAAAGGGGGGCGCCCCCCACAAAAGTATACCCAGTTATTATTATTATTATTATTATTATTATTATTACTATTAACATTACTATTATTATTATTATTTTCACGGGGAGTTGGGGATGACCTAAAGTGCTCCCGGAAGCGCGGGCAGTTCGCTACTTCCCGGATTCCGGGAATGGCGGTACCCGGAACTTTTTAGAATGGTAAGGGGGGACCAAGGGAAACGTAAAAATTTTTTGTCTCCGATTTTGCTCAAAAGTTGGTTGTAGGGTAATTCAACCACGCTGATTTCGAAACTGAAATCGAAATTTCCGGAAAATTTCCGGATTACGAGATATTCGACCCGGAAAATTCCGGATTTTGAAAAATTTCTCCAAAAGTGGTCAATATGGTACTCAAATGAAAGAGCTCGCCGAACTGAACAGCTTTTCTTCTTGCGACAATTTCCGGAAATGCTCCTAGCGAAAGTTATGGCCGCAAAACTGAAAATCCGGGAATTCCCGAAAACCCGGATTTTGGACCAGAAAATTTTTTGTCTCAGATTCCTCTCAAAAGCTGGTCATAGGGTAATTTGACCACGCTGATTTCGAAACTGAAATAGAAATTTCCGGAAAATTTGCCGATTTCGTGGTACTGGAAACGGAAAATTTCTTGTTTATAAGAGGAAAAATGACAGCGGCAACCCATTCATGCCAATTTGCTTGTTATGATTACGTCAGATGTCCGGGAGCGGGATCTAAAAATTACTGATTGAAATTTTCGGAAAATTTTTAAGTTTCTGATATTGCTTTTCTAAAACGGGGCCAATATATTTTATTTTGCTAACTTTTGGAATAACTGCAGTTCAATTTATTGTCATTATTTTCCTTTTTGGTTTAGTTTAATGAAGACAGCTACTACAGTTCCAACTTTTACCGAATATTGGCAAAACTGCAGTTCACTAATCCTGATTGTGTCTGTGTAATATCCAGGTGAGCGAATACAATTTTTGATGTGATACAGCATTTTAGCATCTTGTCAAAGCCTAATTTCCCATTTTGGTTACATAAAACGACTGTCTACAGCATGTAAATTTTTGAATTTCATTAGCCTGTGTCTTCTGCATAATCTGCATACACGGAGCCTCATTTTAACCCGGCTATTGGATTGAAAGAGTTAAAAAATTTAACTGTACTCTTTTACCTGCAAAAAGGCTGTAAACAACATAACCTTTCCATATAATCTTATTTTTTGAAATTAATTAGCTTGATGTTTTGGTTTCTCCAGCATATAAGCACGATGTCGATATATAATTTTTGCTTGTAGATTTAAATTAATGTGTTTAGGGACGATGCTGCTGGTTTTCCGTTAAACACAGCGCAGGGCCACAATCTGTTACCTGGTTTGCATCCAGACAGCGGCCAGACGGGTACAACCTTGTATGTGGACTTCAACACTGCATACCCGAAGGTGATTCAGGTTGGGACCTTCATTGGGCTGGTTCCACCTTCGTCAAACGAACCGCCACCTGTTGCAGCGATGTGCAAGGCAAAAGTTTTACAGCCGAAGGTTAGGGATTTTTTGTGTTGGGTTTCTAAGGTCAATGACTGAATGTCGAAGGATCAATACGTGATATCACTGTTTGTGAACAACACATTGGCGCTGACATAGACTTATTGTAATGGGAGTGCGCCTTAGACTGTAAACGACAAAACCATTTATTTTACATATACATATCTTCGTCAGCCTTACGAAAAAGTTACTAAAAGAACTTTTCTGTTTTCTACTAGTTTGACAATTCGGCTGCGATAACGATAATTCGGAAGCTGCGAATGGTTCTATCGTTACTGTACTACTTGTAAATTGTATTAGCATTGTTAAATGCCTTCTTCTTTTAGCATTTCCGCTTGGAACACCTGAATTTTGTTTTAGGATGCTGTTACAAACTTCCAAGATTTACAGTATCTGCTTATGAACAGCAAGCCCTTCCAAGACCATGTTAGCGTCCCGGGCACCGATCGAGTGAAAGGAATAGTTTGCTATCATCGTGACGGTGCAGTCGAGGAATCTCCCTACAATAACGAACCGCGCTTCATGCTGGCGGTTGATCACTTTGTGAACGGCCACCTGGTGACACTCCTGACTGCCAGGGCTTCTGGAGGTAGGAAAATTTATTGGAACTTGAATTTGAATATTGACTTTGAATTTGAAGTTTAAATTTGAATTTGCAGTTTGAACTTGAGTTTGAATTTGAATTTAGTGCAACGTTTCTGACAAATGATTTTAATCCAGATTGCTATGTATTTCTGGTTAAATCTTGTTCAGTAGACACGTGTTGAGAAAATGAGCAATGATTTCATTACAATTAATTAATTTACAGTAATCTCCAGACAAGTAACATTTTCTTTTTAGACAGCCACCTGAATGAAGTCGAGCGTGCCAATAGCGCGTTAACATCGAGGCACTCTGGCTTGGTCATTTCTTCGACCTTGAAGGGCTATGTTCCTCCTACTGGGCAAGCCTGGAAGCTGCCCAAGTATCAGTCCATCCTGAAGGAAAACTTTCGTGCAGCCATCCAATGCTATATGGAAGCCATGAAAGGAGCTACCTATGCTGGAAGAAAAATAGAATTCCATGCCTCAGAAGAAGATTGCGAGTTTTCAAGGGCTTGTCGCATCTATTTGAAACAAGGAATGGAGAAGCTGAAGGAAGAAGAACGGAAGGATGAATCTTTGGGCAAATACAAAATTTCGTCGATACTGGCAGACGTCGAAATTGTCAAAAGAAATCACGAAATGCCGGAGCCGAAAAACCGCTATTACTATATGTTACATTGCTGCCTGAAGCGATCATGTCCTCATCCGATCTGCCGGGATCCAATGCGGAAAGCCGAGCTCCGTGCTTATCCACCGAAATGGTATCCTGGAGGCCCCTATACGTTCAAGCTTCCTAAGCCCGTGCCTGACCCAGCCTTTCCCTGGGGTTCTCAGAACTGTGGTAAATGTGGCGTCGGTAAAGTCTGCTATGGGCATTTTCTGCCTGCTGATCACGCTGTGCTTGATGAAAATCAGAGCCGGTGCATGGCCGAAAGTCCCAAAATGCAGTTGGAAAACCACCTGAAAAGCCAGACGTTTCGTGACAACGGTATTGTCGAGGAAGACGTTATCCGCTTGGCCCGTCAAACTCTCCTCAGTCCGGATGTTGTCCGCAACTTTTTCCTCAGAAAACTAGAAAGCCAAGCCAATGTCCGTGCTATGCGAGAGCAGGCAAAACAGGCGAGGAAAGGACCGACAAAATCGTATGCCCTGCGTAACAACAAAGACAATTCCAAACGAAAATCAGGTGAGAAATTGTTTTGATTCACAAACTGGTTTTTCTCGCAATAGCTAAAATCACATTCATATCATAAACCCAGAAACAACCTATTCCCCAAACTTCGTCCCCCCCTAAATTGCTCTCCACCCAGAGGTATTTTCCCTGAAAGGATCACTCAGAAGGCAAATCTTCAAACATTTTCCGTAGCCAATGAGTTTTTCTCTATTTATTGCCTTTATAAAACACTAAATCTTCTCATGTTGGCACTAAAACCTAGCTTTTTGGTGAGCACTGTAAAAACTAACGTTGTTTTTAGCATAGTCTTTGAACAATTTGAAAATTTTGCCTCCCTCTCCTAAATATCTCGCTTCCCTAGGACTCACTCCCAAAGGAGAAATTCCCGAGAATAAGCCCTGTGTACTGTTGCACTATCGACCGTGGTATAAGTCATTATAATGTTTATAGAATCTTGGCTAGCTAAGGGCTCAAAATGTACGAAACCTGCTATCAGAAAGCGGCAAAATTTAAAAAAATTATGTGTGTATCAGTTTTCCTCTCATCGGTCCATCTAGAGCTCTACACTTATCCGGTCACTATTTTTTACATTTTCTGAAATATTATGCTTCCTTTTTAGATTCGGCACCAAAATCTGTCCTGCAGTCATCCACCAGTTCTTCCGAAGATGATGGCTCACTCAGCGAGTCTTCGTCAAGGACAGACTCGGATTCTGAATCACGCAATGTTGGAGCTTTCAACGATGGCCTCTCCGCGGCAAGGCTTGGTCCAGCCCCTAATCTTGATCAGGAACGGAATCCAGGCTCTCACGGTTTGGAAGACGAAGGCAGCTCAGATTCTGCATCTTCTATTCTGGCGAATCCACTGCCGAATCTGGTAGTTTCAGCTCCTAAGTTGGAACTGAGCCAAGCAGCAATAACCCCTGCTTGCTCCAATGGTGGCAACAGCCTGAACATTTCGAATCGTAAGGATCCCCATGACTCACCAAATGTACGGATCTGCTCCTCCTGTTTTTCTGGCATTGAAACAGATGATTATATTATCTGTTTAGCTTGTAAAAAAGATGCCAGCTCCAATACAGTCCAATCCTTACATCGACAACCAGTGCTTTACCATGCGGAGTGTGCAACTAAGGGCTTAGATATGGTTAATGCTGCTGCTGTCCGATGTGGTATTCGTCCTGTTTTATGCCCTGATCATGCCAATTAACATTTTTGATCCATTGAATTGTCGGGTTCTCCGTTTCAGGAAAAACCCTATTATCGTTATTTTATGGTAATCTTGTACTGTTGTATTCGATGGAAATGAAAGATTTATCTTTTGGTTTCAAGGACACAGGGTATTGTAAATTTAAAGCTTGGTTTTATAATTGTTTTTTGTAAACGAAAACTTGAGCTTAATTGTTTAACATGTAATACTCTTTTGTTACCAAAATACCAATAGACGATGTACCAGCAGACTGCAAAACTGTCGTCGTTTATTCTCGTATTTATCAAGTAATCTTGTGAACTTTTGTTTCGATAATAATGGAATTACGTAGCAAAAATATAAAATATATAATTCACAGATAATATATGCTGTGAATTTTTTTCATGGTTAGAAAACGGAAAGACAAATAGCGAAAACGAAAATTTTCACGCACACTGGCGAATTTCGAAAGTTTTCCTGAAGGTTTTCCTGTAACTCTCTGCACTGAATTGAAACTGCCTACTTTGCAAGAATGTCTGATTATGTGAATTTGGAAGTCTGGAAGCAATGTTTTATTTATGTTTGGTTTATGTTTTGTCCTAATTACTGGAGTTATGCTGAAAATGTTTGTCAATGTTTACATAATTGTGTTTACCGATTTATTCCTGACTATTCTTGATTTATTTGTGAAACCCTAAAACTCGCTGCAAGTTTTCTTTAAACTCTCTATACCTCAACAAACTATCCATTTATGAACTAGGTTTACTGTTTAGATTTTAGAGGAGGGGGTGGCGGGGCGGGGGCGATCCCCACTTTCACGATTCCCTCCCATTCGAGCTTCTCGCCCTGCTAGGCCACACCTCCACTTCACCTTGGGCTGCACGTATATTGCCAAATTTATAGAAATTTTGTGTCAAATTTTTTCAATATTTTTTGGAAAAAATCGCACTTTTTGGTACTGAAACTTACTTTTTGAACACTGCGCCAGCACCACACTTTGTAGCCTGTTTATAACAGTATGTGTAGAAAACAGGATAATTTTACTGTATATCAGCATTTTTGGCTTCCTTTGGTTGGTGTTCCTTTGGTGTTTGGTGTTCCCACCTCCACTTTCCCCACCCCCATTTTGTCACCTTACGTAAAACCAGATGAGCACACTCAGTTAATGATATGAATCTTTAATGTGTAACCTATCTTTGGTGTATGTTTTCTGATTGTAGGGACTTGCCTGAAAACGTTTGCTTGTAAAGTGTATGGTCTGTTTTTTCTACAGCACCCTTTTGTATAAATCTAATACATCTTCTGCAGATGATTTTGTTTTATAATCTGCCTTTCTGGCTTATCCCTAGTGGGGGGGCCGCCCCCCATTCGGCTACCTCCCCCCATTCGAGGAGCCCCCCCATGAAAAGCCCCCCATAAATCCCGACCTCCCCCCCCCAGAACCCCAAAAGTTGCCAAATTTTACCATTTTTACCCTAAATTTTCAAAAATTTTTTCCGGCTTCGCCGGACTTTTGACTAAATTTTCGTTATTTTCGCTTTAAAAACACCTAAAATTAGTCATTTTTTAGCAATTTTTAGCAGTTTGTACACAAAAAACCCACAAAAATTCGAAAAAATTTTCTAAAAATATGCCCCCCCCCATTTTGGGGGAGCCCCCTCATCGATGGGGCCCCTCCATGAAGCCCTCCCATAAAAAATTGCCAAGGGATAAGCCAGGCCTTTCATAAGAGGATGCATCAAATTTTAAATCATTCTGTAGACTGCTACCTGGCCTCTGTAAACTTGACACTTCTGATCTCAAGTTAGTCCATGTGAATTGTCCTATTTGCAAAAACCATGAATTCGTAGATGAAGCAAAAATGTGACTTGACTACTGGACTAAACTAGTAGAAAAATCACTGTGACTAGACCCGGTAAAGCGGTAAAGCTAGAATTAAACCGGTAAAGAAAAGTATCTCAAAGAATCCAATCAATAGATTTCTCAAATATTATTTGGATGAAAGTTTCCGATGGAACTTTCTTCATTTACTGTTGAAGCCGATTCATGCCGTTTCCATGATATACAAATTTCAAATCTGGAGGCCAGTTTTGGTTTAATTTACTTGGTCGCGGGTGAATTTCTGCTAAAGTGTTTACATATGTTGTTTGTGATTATAATATTTCTCGATTTGTTAATTGACAGTGGTATGTGTGTTACTTTTCTCAGTAAAATAATATGATCAAGCAGTCGGCGTTTCTCTGTTGTTTTGGGTGTGAGACTTTATTTGTATTGATTTTTGCATAATAATTTTAAGTAAGATCAATGCTTATGGATATATTGACGGATTTCATTTTTTCATAAGATACAAGGCTTTGAGTTCACCGATTAAATTTTGCTAGGGTTCACTTGCGTGGGTCAGTCGTCGGTGACACGAAGTCGTCGGCGTCCGCGCGGCTCATTTTTCCAGATAGCCGACATAAATCTTACAAGTGAAACATTTTTCACTTTTGAATGCAATCTTTGCCCAGTACCAGAATGTAGCCAGTATATATATATATATATATACTGGCTATATATATACATATATTTATTTATATATGTATATATAGGGGCGCACTTAAGGGGCGGGGCGGCCTCCCCTCCCCCCCCGAAACTAGCCGTAAAGGAAAAATCTTAGTGTCCGCGCGTAGCGCGGAAATAACAATTCAAAAATGTTCGCGCCTTCGTCGCGAAATTGAGTTCATTTTTGCTTAATTTACCCCTATCTCAGCGTTTTAAGTCTTTCAATAGCATCTTTTTAACATAACATTTTCGCTTTTCGCTCCATGTCGTTCAAATTTGCTCGCCTGCGGCGCTTTTCTAGCTCAATTTCGTTCAATTTTTCGCACCTGTTGCGCTTCTATTGCTTAATTTCTTTAAATTTGTCACGTTCCAAACGCATTTAATTTCGCATACATTTTTCAAATAAATTTCAAATCCTTTAATAAAGGTTGCCATTATAAATTGTTCACAATTTCAAAATACTCTCAACTTTTATATAAATCTTTTTAAAGGTTTCCATTGCAGATTTTTTTCATAAGTTTAAAATTTTCTCAGCTTCTGGGGGGTCCGCCCCCCAGACCCCACGCGTGACTGAACGGCAATTTCGAAATCTTGTGCATTTGGCGAAACCAAAAAACTTTTGATACTCGACCTCTTCAAAATCCTCCTGGGTGCGTCCCTGATCGGCGCGTAATTTATTCTATTTTTGTTTAATTTACGTTATTTGAATTTTAAACCTTTCAAAAACTTTGCCCCCTGACCCCCAAATTTTTTGTGGTCCGCCCCCCCCCCCTGAAAAAATTTACTATGTGCGCCACTGTATATATATATATATATATATATATATATATATATATATATATATATATATATACATACATATTATATATATATATATATATATATATATATAAGCCGCTGATAGGAGCCAATCTGCATGTTTACGGTAGGAGGCAATCGGCCCGTGTCGTGAAGCATTCCCCCTCAAATAATTGTTCCGCCACAGCTAACTATTTAAAAGAATGGAGTCATCGTCATCTTGATACTTTTAACTATAATAACTTTTGTAGCGTAAAAGACCTAAGAAACTAGGAAAAAGAGTTTAGATTTTGACTGAGATGTGATCGTTCACTGCAAGCTGTGTCTTGAAGTGGTCTGATTGATCAGTTATTAGCTGTGTGGTTAATTAAAGTATACGTGTTTTTTGGGAACATCCGTTAAGCTAACTTATTTGCCTCAACAGCCTTTCCCAAGCTGCAACTTTTTCTTGCGAAAACTATTAATTTTATTTATTATAATGTTCGTGCAAACTTTTCTGCCAATTAATTACACCTGAAAGTAACAAGATTGATTACTTCTGTAAAAAATTAGCTGTGATGGAACTAATATTTGAAGAAGGGCCAAACATTTTACGTGTTATTCGGTGTCATCTTCGGTTTGTCTATGCCCCTTCTCAAATTTTATAGAATTTTGTTATGACTGAAATATTTTCTTGAAGACATGAATACTGAAGTACAGTAACTAATCTATTTGTTCGATTGCTTGCCTGAAGATTTTTCAACGTTTTTTGGGTTGTTTCATTTTTATCGAGTATGGTACAATCAGTTTGAGCACATTTTGTACAACGACTCAGTCCTCCTTCCCATCAGACCTGGAAGAAAACCAGTGTTCGCTTCGCTACGTATATAACAGCAAGGTAAACCC
Organism: Trissonchulus latispiculum; assembly: GCA_030248195.1. Lineage (NCBI taxonomy): Eukaryota > Metazoa > Nematoda > Enoplea > Enoplida > Ironidae > Trissonchulus > Trissonchulus latispiculum. The sequence continues at coordinate 45,394 of JASAND010005689.1, forward strand.
GCAGCATTTAGGACAGGGTTTATCTGAAGTAGTAAACACATAACAGTCTGCAGACAGCACAGAAAGCAGCACAGATAGCAGATGCGTTGGGAATGCGGGTTCACATGCAGATGCGGGGACAGGCTCATATGCCAACGTGTTGAATTACGCAGTACAGCACACACCTTAAGGAGTGGAATTTTAGCGTCCGTTGATGAGTGAGAGGAGGTATAGCAAGCTTAACAAAAAAATCACCCGAAATTTTAACAAAAAAAATCACCCCACCCTGACTCACAGGAAAGTCGCAGAGACCCAAATTTTTGCATGGTGATAGCCACACATCTCAACATTACAGCCTGTGAGTTTGAGCCCCTAGGCCTTCTGCATGCGTTCAGGGCAGACCTTTAAGTGAGGGTACCCAAAAGTGACCTCAAAAACGTTCATGACCGAAGTTCGAATTTCGGCTGCTATTTACTAAGGGAAAACCCTAGGCAACCCATATTGTGCATGTGACATGTCCATATCCATGGGTCCTCAAAGTAATCGATTTGGTTTAGTTTTGTGAAAGTTCCAGCCAAGAAACCGAATTTTGATTTTTTTGTTAAGCTTGCTATTCAAGATTTTCAAAATTTTTTCAAAATGCAAATTGATGGATGGCATCTACAAAAACTAACCAAAACTGGTAATATTTAAGCGAGGTATTAATTCAACATGAAATCAAAAATAACCGGCCGTTACGTGGTTTCTATTAAAGATGCATCCTCTGTAAATGTTGATGCACACCCTCGATAAGACTAAAGTAAACCTACGTAAACTTTCACATTTTAAAATGTGATACCTCAAAAGTAATAAGTATTATTAAAGTAATATTATGAGGAGATATTTAAACTTGGTAATTATGATCCCATGTCTATTTTAAACGGAAATTAAATTTAAATAGACTTCAGATTACAAAATTTGAAATCAGAACAGACCTGGTTTGCACACACCCAACTTGATTTAGTCGGTGGTTCAATACAAATCCCTCTGGCCCGCTATGACCTGTGTTCTGACGTTTGCCTTTTTTGAAATACTGAGAATAGGGAGATCCACTGCACCGAACATTTTTTAATCAGCCAGACAAAAACTACGGATTTTATTATTTGTGAAAATTGGTTGCTTATGATTATGTTATCAATTTTATTTATTGCGTTTAGATTGATTGTGTGTGCGTGGTCCTATTCATGGCTCAATCCTTTTCTTCAGTTACGGACTCACGTTCTTCACCCACTGCTGCAACCAACTCTACGCATCCTAATTTTTATTTGTCAGATCACACTGGAACTGTATTACTCAATGATCGTAGCTTTGACAATCGTCCTGCTGATTGTCCTTCTTCGGCTGTCAAGGATAGCTCAGTTGCCAACCACACTCCATCAGTTATTTTAAACAACCAGCCTTTGCTGCTGTGGACAGCTTCCGCTTCTGCCATCCTTTCGTCTGTTCTGCGTGGCTCATTTACTGATTTCAGTCCACGTGTACGCCTTGATCTAACCCGGCAGCCCGGGCCAGCTCTGATTCGTGGGCCAGCTCCAAGCCAATGTCCCACGCTGTTGTGCGAACCAGTTCCTGACCCAGATCAGGGCCTGCTGCGTGAGCCAGCTTCTATCCCAGGTCCGGCTCTGCTGCGTGAGCCAGCTTCTATCCCAGGTCCGGCTCTGCTGCGTGAGCCAGCTTCTATCCCAGGTCCGGCTCTGCTGCGTGGGCCATTTCCTAACCCAGGTCCGGCTCTGCTGCGTGGGCCAGTTCCTAACCCAGGACTGGGTCTGCTGCGTGGGTCAGTTCGTATCCCAGGTCCGGCTCTGCTGCGTGGGCCACCTCCTAACCCAACGTCGGCTTTGTCGCTTGGACCAACTCTTAACTCTACTGGGCTTGTCAACGTGGCTTCAATGTTCGACCTGACTCCAATTACGTTCAATCTGCCACCTCCCAGGTTCGGGCCTGCTACTACAAAGCCCAGTCCACCAACACAGAAAGTTTCAGCTACCGTATCTGACCTTCCTCCTACCGCAGACTTCTGTTCGGTGAAGACTGCTGCTCATCAAGCTCCACCGTCTAACCATGTGCCCACTGACGATCCCGAACCAGTTGTTCAGGGAGCTCCTGCTGCTTCTGCTCTGCCGGTTAATCTTGATCAGGCTCAAACTCCTGCTCCAGCTCCCAATCCCGCTCCAGCTCCCAATCCCGCTCCAGCTCCCAATCCCGCTCCAGCTCCCAATCCCGCTCCAGCTCCCAATCCCGCTCCAGCTCCCAATCCCGCTCCAGCTCCCAATCCCGCTCCAGCTTTCAATCCCGCTCCAGCTCCCAATCCCGCTCCAGCTCCCAATCCAGGTCCACCTCCGGGTCATATATACGTTTTGGGTGATACTCCCCTGCGTGCCGATCGGATTATCATAATTCGGTATCTGCGAAGACAGAGTAACCGTACTCTGAATTCGCTAGTTCAGGAATTTGTTTCGAGTTTTTTTCCACCTCCAGCTATAGCTCCTATTTTCGTCAAATGCGGATCGTTGGCTGGAAGTCATCAACGACCACGGCCTGTTGTAGTTTTGCTGCCATCATCTGAAAGTGCTGAGGTGATCTGTAATCATTTTCAACATATCCCACCTGACGGCCAGCACACACATGTTGAGCGATGTTTCGGCATTACTGATCACGTGGAAAGAAGCCTCCGAAATCAGCCTCATTAAAATAGCAAAATGTGTTTACTATTACAAATCCTGCAGATTGATAAGCCCTTGATCAGGTTATTACCATTTCGCTTTCATTCATTTCATTTAACTACGTTAATACACCTGCAGGATTTGTGATATTTTTGTTAGTGTTTTGTAACTTTTGTGATTATGTGGATATTGTTGCCACACAGGGTTCGGCTGACTACAGGAAATCAGTGTGTAAAATGTTAGCGTGAAAAATACGTATGGTAGCGTACACTGTTCACGTGACATCACTGCAAAATCATAAACCATGTATGCACCAGATAGGTTAAGTGGCTACGACGCGTACTTAATATGCAAGCGTATGACAGGAGCAAATTTTTGTATGTAGTAAAGGCTCAATCATTTCTACCACATTGAGTCATTTTTTTAATTTACTTAAGCCTGTTTCATTGAGGCTTTAGATTTGTATTTTCATTTTTTCTGGAAAATTGGCTAAGTTATGAATGTTCGAGTTTCGATTTGATTGCAACGCTTTATAGGTTATAATGATAAAACATTTAAAACCGAGAGAAAGTGCACTATTCAACTTCAGCGTCGTTTCTACACATATGTTAGGGAATCTTTGTTTTTCGCTTTTCTTCGGGTGTCTGAGATTTATCTCAGTGCGCGTACCTTATGGGTGCCTCACTTAGGTAAACCTAAGCCATGCCGATAGAAAGCATACCAATTATCTTCTGCGTTTCTACTACACGTTTCTTAAGGAGTCTTTTATATTTCACTTTTCTTCGGGTGTTTTAGATTTATCTCAGTGCGCGTACCTCATGGGTGCCTCACTTAGGTAAACCTAAGCCATGCCGATAGAAAGCATACCAATTATCTTCAGCGTTTCTACTACACGTTTCTTAAGGAGTCTTTTATTTTCACTTTTCTTCGGGTGTCTTAGATTTATCTCAGTGCGCGTACCTTATGGGTGCCTCACTTAGGTAAACCTAAGCCATGCCGATAGAAAGCATACCAATTATCTTCAGCGTTTCTACTACACGTTTCTTAAGGAGTCTCTTATTTTCACTTTTCTTCGGGTGTCTTAGATTTATCTCAGTGCGCGTACCTTATGGGTGCCTCACTTAGGTAAACCTAAGCCATGCCGATAGAAAGCATACCAATTATCTTCAGCGTTTCTACTACACGTTTCTTAAGGAGTCTTTTATTTTCACTTTTCTTCGGGTGTCTTAGATTTATCTCAGTGCGCGTACCTTATGGGTGCCTCACTTAGGTAAACCTAAGCCATGCCGATAGAAAGTGCATTAATTCTTGTTCTTTTTTTAGTAGTGTGCATTAATGGATTCTCTGCTGTCAGTAGAGTGTGGTCCATCATTTGCTTCATTAATAGGCGATTCACCTTTAACTAATGCAACATTTATTGATGCGTGGTTTGCCTATAATTCACACTTTCGGCCTGCCTTTGTTCCGGGTTTTGGACCACTAATATTTGGCATCAGTCCGCCTTATTCGGGCAAGTCTCTGAAGAGCAGGCTACATGATTTATCCCGTTCATGCCAGCCTGTTCACAGAAAACGTCTGATCCCACGATCTCCTGTCCGAAGTTCTAAATCTAGGGCTATTCCTTCTCCTGAAACTGACAACAATCCGGAAGTAGTCCATACCGAAAAGGCTGAAATTTCAAATGATTCTGTCGCAATTTCCGCCGATCGAACTGTTATTGTCAAAAATCTGCACAGGAAACCTTCCTGTAGTTTGACATCTCTGGTAGCTGATTTTATCAATCCCTTATTGAGCTCTGCCCACCATAACCCGATTATAACATCTGCAATTTTGCCTATTGCCCATAAGAAACCGAAACCGATTGCCGTCTACCTATCCTCTGCAGCGATTGTGGATGAATTGGTTGAGCAGTTCCCTATGTCTCTCTCATTGGGCCATGGAGTTTCAGTAGAAAGATGCCGACGCTTTTCTCCGTTGATTTATGACAATCTCCTCAGAAGTCTTAAAGCTGAGAACAAATCTTAAAACATAAAAGATGTGTTGCTTTGCTCCTTTGCTGTGTTCCTATGCTTTCTCCCCAGTCGCCGCAACTCCCATTGCTCGGGCTCCCCTCCACTCACTTTGAGGTTCTCGCTATAAGACTTCTTAGGATTTTGTCATTTAAAACTTCGAATCTAAAATCGTCTTTTTGGTGCGAGACTGCTAGAGTGTTTAAGAAATTTTCACTTTTCTTTGAGTGTCTTAGATTTTTTCTGTGTGCGTACCTTAATTAGGGATTACTCTCCTATTAAGTATACCTAAGTCATGGCTAGGTATGATCGCCAATTACATAAAAGTTCCATCCAACTATCCAAATTGCTTCTTTACTATTCTTGGGGTATAGGAGGGGACTTGAATAATGCCTTTATTACATACGGTGCTTGTCATACGGTTACTTTTGGTGAGCCTTTTCTAAGTTTGCTTCCTTGCTTTGTTATGTATATTAAACGAATATGGTGGTGTGTATAGTGCTTGCTAGTGGACCTAACCTAGGCAGACGAATTTAGTCATAAGGTTACACATTAAATTTCATTTGAGTACAGAGTAGTGTTGTTCACCGGCCCAATTTTTCGTCGGCCGGCCGGTGTTTTGGATAGCCGGTGCCACTTTTCACCGGCTATCTAAAATACAAGTAAAAATATAAGATATTGACAAGTTTGAAGGCAAGTTTAAGGCAATACGCTGCTGAAATTGTCACCGGCCGGCCTGTATTTGACCGGGCGGCCTAGCACCGGCCGGCCTGTTCTCGGCCGGCGGCCGCCGGCCGGCCCACTCTGGATCTGGGCCGGCCGGCCGGTCTAGACAAGGCCGGTGCACAACACTAGTACAGAGTATTCGAGATACAGCCACAGAGATAGTTCCTGCTTTTATTCTTTTAGCACGTTAGCTGTATCCGAATGACAATGGATGGAGATTCGCTTTATTTTGATTTTAGTCGCTCCTATTTTTAGTTATACTTAGCAGTCTGTTTCCAACATTTGTCTTAACTGATTCCAAATTCCTTGAATTTCATTACATTGCAGTAAATATAAATAAATAAAATGAATAAATATATAAAAATGGAGGAGACTACATTTAATATTTCCGTCATTGGTTGAGATCTCAATCCTAAGGCAGCAAGTAATTAAAATTTATTAGGGCAGACTTCTGACGCAAACACTGCATTCACCAGTTCACCGCTGCTTACATTGTGGAAATTTGGGACTTTGACAAGTAACGGAAGTGTCCCAAAATGTCCAAGCACTCAAATCATATCGAACGAAATGTCCGGACATATGCCCGTTGACGGAAAAGTGACAACGGAAGTCCGCGGACTTTTCGTTAACGGGTGACAGGTTGTCCGGACTCACGTCTTTCAATTCCGGATTTGTCGGGACAGTCGTTAACAACCAAAATCGAGATCTTTGAAAGACGCATATGTGCAATATCAGTTAATTAGCTCAACTTCTGATAATTAGGTATAATTTCTGATAATTAGGTGCAATATCAGATAATTAGCTCAACTTCTGATAATTAGGTACTGATAATATCAGATAATTAGCTTCAGTTTCTGGTAATTAGGTTCAGTTTCTGATAATTATGTGCAATATCAGATAATAAGCTTCAGTTTCGGGTAATTAGGTTCAGTTTCTGATAATTATGTGCAATATCAGATAATTAGCTTTAGTTTCTGCTAATTAGGTACAATTTCTGATAATTAGGTGCAATATCAGATAATTAGCTTTAGTTAGGTGCAATATCATATAATTATACGTGCAATTTCTGATAAATAATTTAGATAATTAGCATAAATTGCTGATAATTTCGATATTGTGCAATATCAGATAATTAGCTTCAACTTCTGAAAATTAGGTAGAATTTCTGATAATTAGGTACAATATCAGATAATTAGCTCTAGTTTCTACTGATTAGCTTACGTTTCTGCTAATTAGGTATGGTTTCTGATAATTGGGTGCGATATCAGATAATAGCTTCAACTTCTGATAATTAGCTATAATTTCGGAAAATTAGGTGCAATATCAGATAATTAGGGTCAACTTCTGATAATTAGGTACAATGTCAAATAATTAGCATAAATTGCTGATAATTATGTGCCATATCAGATAATTAGCTTCAACTTCTGATTATTAGGTATAGTTGCGGAAAATCAGGTGCAATATCAGATAATTAGCTTCAACTTCTGATAATTAGGTACAATTTCTGATAATTAGGTACAATATCAGATAATTAGCTCTAGTTTCTGCTAATTAGCTTACGTTTCTGATAATTAGGTATAGCTTCGGATAATTGTGTGCAATATAAGATAATTAGCTTCAACTTCTGATAATTGGGTATAATTTCAGATAATTATTTGCAATATCAGATTATTAGCTCAACTTCTGATTATTAGGTATAGTTCCGGATAATTAGTTGCAATATCAGATAATTAGCTCAACTTCTGATAATTAAGTACAATTTCTGATAATTAGGTACAATATCAGATAATTAGCTCTAGTTTCTGCTAATTAGCTTACGTTTCTGATAATTAGGTATAGTTTCTGATAATTGTGTGCAATATAAGATAATTAGCTTCAACTTCTGATAATTGGGTATAATTTCAGATAATTATTTGCAATATCAGATAATTGCTCAACTTCTGATAATTAGGTATAGTTCCGGATAATTAGGTGCAATATCAGATAATTAGCTCAACTTCTGATAATTAAGTATAGTTCCGGATAATTAGGTGCAATATCTGATAATTAGCTTCAACTTCTGATAATTAGGTACAATTTCTGATAATTAGGTACAATATCAGATAATTAGCTCTAGTTTCTGCTAATTAGCTTACGTTTCTGATAATTAGGTATAGTTTCTGATAATTGTGTGCAATATAAGATAATTAGCTTCAACTTCTGATAATTGGGTATAATTTCAGATAATTATTTGCAATATCAGATTATTAGCTCAACTTCTGATTATTAGGTATAGTTGCGGATAATTAGGTGCAATATCAGATAATTAGCTCAACTTCTGATAATTAGCTATAATTTCGGAAAATTAGGTACAATATCAAATAATTAGCTTTAGTTTCTGCTAATTAGTTTCAGTTTCTGATAGTTGGGTGCAATATCAGATAATTAGCTCAACTTCTGAGAGTTAGGTTCACTTTCTGAGAATTATGTGCAATATCAGTTAATTAGCTCAACTTCTGATAATTAGGTATAGTTCCGGATAATTAGGTGCAATATCAGATAATTAGCTCAACTTCTGATAATTAGGTACAATATCAGATAATTAGCTTTAGTTTCTGCTAATTAGGTTCATTTTCTGATAATTATGTGCAATATCAGATAATAAGCTTCAGTTTCTGGTAATTAGGTTCAGTTTCTGATAGTTATGTGCAATATCAGATAATTAGCTTCAACTTCTGATAACTAGGTACAATTTCTGATAATTATTTGCAATGTCAGATAATCACATTTAGTTAGGTGCAATATCATATAATTACGTGCAATTTCAGATAATTAGCATAAATTGCTGATAATTATGTGCAATATCAGATAATTAGCTTCAACTTCTGAAAATTAGGTAGAATTTCTGATAATTAGGTACAATATCAGATAATTAGCTCTAGTTTCTACTGATTAGCTTACGTTTCTGCTAATTAGGTATGGTTTCTGATAATTGGGTGCGATATCAGATAATAGCTTCAACTTCTGATAATTAGCTATAATTTCGGAAAATTAGGTGCAATATCAGATAATTAGGGTCAACTTCTGATAATTAGGTACAATTTCTGATAATTAGGTACAATGTCAAATAATTAGCATAAATTGCTGATAAATATGTGCAATATCAGATAATTAGCTTCAACTTCTGATTATTAGGTATAGTTGCGGATAATTAGGTGCAATATCAGATAATTAGCGTCAACTTCTGATAATTAGGTACAATTTCTGATAATTAGGTACAATGTCAAATAATTAGCTTTAGTTTCTGCTAATTAGGTTCAGTTTCTGATAGTTGGGTGCAATATCAGATAATAAGCTTCCGTTTCTGCTAATTAGATTCAGTTTCTGATAATTATTTGCAATATCAGATAATGAGCTTCCGTTTCGGGTAATTAGGTTCAGTTTCGGATAATTGGGTGCGATATCAGATAATTAGCTTCAACTTCTGATAATTAGGTACAATTTCTGATAATTAGGTAGAATATCAGATAATTAGCTTCAACTTCTGATAATTGGGTACAATTTCTGATAATTAGGTACAATATCAGATAATTAGCTCTAGTTTCTGCTAATTAGCTTACGTTTTTGATAATTAGGTATAGTTTCTGATAATTCTGTGCAATATAAGATAATTAGCTTCAACTTCTGATAATTGGGTATAATTTCAGATAATTAGGTGGTGCAGCATCCGATAATTAGCTCAACCTCTGATAATTATGTATAGCTTCGGATAATTATTTGCAATGTCAGATAATCAGCTTTAGTTAGGTGCAATTTCATTTCATTTCATTTATCAGCATAAATTGCTGATAAATATGTGCAATATCAGATAATTAGCTTCAACTTCTGATAATTAGGTACAATTTCTGATAATTAGGTACAATATCAGATAATTAGCTCTAGTTTCTGCTAATTAGCTTACGTTTCTGATAATTAGGTATAGCTTCGGATAATTGTGTGCAATATAAGATAATTAGCTTCAACTTCTGATAATTGGGTATAATTTCAGATAATTATTTGCAATATCAGATAATTAGCTCAACTTCTGATAATTAGGTATAGTTCCGGATAATTAGGTGCAATATCAGATAATTAGCGTCAACTTCTGATAATTAGGTACGATTTCTGATAATCAGGTACAATATCAGATAATTAGCTTTAGTTTCTGCTAATTAGGATCAGTTTCTGATAATTAGGTGCAAT
>JASAND010005690.1:0-10858 GCA_030248195.1 Trissonchulus latispiculum
TAAGCATTATATATGCATTTCTTCTTCTTCTGATGCAGCGTTTCGGCAGATGCCATAGACCCGGCCAGTCAGATGCGGCCGGCCATCCTCAGGAGATCCAGAACTTTCTTCGGAAATCGTAACATTTCGGCGGCAGATAAACCGTTACCGAATAAGTGATTTCGGAGTGTCGCTGTGGCTGGACACCCCGAAAGTAAGTGCTGTACTGACTCCTCCTCTTCGTTGCAGAACAAGCAATCTGGACTGTCTGCTGCCCCTATTCGGAACAGATACTGTCTCGAGAGGGGCGAATGTCCAGTTCGCAGCTGGGCAATCAGAACCCCCTCCATCCTGGTGAGGCCGCTTTGCTCAGGGATATCAGGCCAACGATCTGGGAAAATGGTGGAATGTTGATCCCGTTTTCTTGTTTCCAGCCAGAAGCTTTTTTCAGTTCTCAGCTTGATCTTGGCCTTGGCTGTGTCCAGATCCACTGGAACATCAGTTTGTGGCATTGATGAGCCTTCCTTGCCAGTCTATCAGCATGCTCGTTTCCTTCTACTCCGCAGTGGCTGGGGACCCATTGAAATATCACCTGGCAGCTGGCTTCCGTCAGACGGGCCAGCAGCTTCCAAATGTCAGTTACTAGTTTAGTGCCCCTCGGTGGAGGGCCAGATGAGACCTTCTCCACGGCGCTTCTGGAGTCCGTCAGAACTGCCACCTTGTTATGTTTCCAATTAACAAGGTTTTGAGATTCTTCTAGCCATTGCAACCCTTCCTTGATTGCTACCATTTCAGCTCGGTAGCTGGAACAGACAGGGCCAGCAGGTCTGCGGATAGATATCTGGTCTGTGACTCCTCGGCCACGAATCAGGACCCCACTACCGCCATTTGCGTTGCCTTCGCCTACGGAGCCGTCAGTCCAAATTTCAAGGTCATGATCAAGTAGAGCGGCTATGGTTTCCAAGGTTGCAGATTTCTTCATATAGTCGGGATTTTCTTTGGCGATATCCACCAGTAGAGTTGACCTGCACTGTACATTTCCAGTTACCAACTCCAACTTCCATGGTTCTATTGGTAGGAGACAGACGTTATCTTCGGTGGCAAAATCCTTCAGGCCAACCTTTCGGGACCAGGCTTTGCCAGTAGCTCGCCACTACCCGAGAGATTTCAGTCTGCCAGAACAGGCCTGACGGACAGATTCCTGGAGGACAGGCGAGTAGGTCTTTCTTTGGCTCTTCTCATAGGCAATAGAGGCTAGGATGTTGCGTCGTTCTTGGATAGGCAGCAGGTGAGCTTCAGCGACCAGAGCGTCCGTTGGAGTACTCCGTACACAACCGGTTATTACCCTGGCAGCTGCGCGTTGGTCCTTCTCTAGGATTTCCATGTTTGATTTTGCCACGTAGGGCATCCAAGCACCAGCACAATACTCCACCATAGCTCTCAGGTAGGTGATGTAGATCAGGCGGAGTGCACTTTGGCTGCACCCCCACTTCTTTCCAGAGAGCATGCTAAGGATCTGCCTGCGTTTCTTCAGCTTAGCAGAGATCTTCAAAATGTGGTCTTTGAAACTGAGCCTCCTGTCAAAGGTGACTCCCAGAAAGGTTGGAGTAGGGTTGAATGGAATATGTGAGTTTCCAACCTGTATTCTGATCTTCTCCTTGGCTTCGTGGTTGTCCAGGGAAAAGAATGTGGCCTCCGTTTTCTCCAGAGACACAGTCATTTTCCACTGCTCCGCCCACTTCATGTTTTCCAGAGCCACCTTTGCTTTATTGGTGGCATTGGCGAGAGATTTATCGCTGACCCAGACTGCTAGGTCATCCGCGAAAAGGCTGAGCTCAACTCCGGCTGGTATTGCAGAGGAGATGTCATTGATCATGCACAGGAAGAGGAGCGGGGACAAGACACTTCCTTGTGGCAAGCCGTCTCGGAAGACCAGGGTTCATGCGGACTTTTCAGTTTCAATTTCCAGGTTTTTCCAGGTTTTTCAAGGTTTTCAGCGCCAATTTTCCAGGTTTTGTACTATTAAATTTTGATCAAATTAGTGTAAATCTGGAGCATTTTTGGGGCACCAGGAAATTAAAACCAGCGATGCACTGTACCCAAGCTCGACAACCAGACCTCTGTCCCGACATAATTAAAGTAATGGTAAATCTGGGTCGGGTTTTTCTGGAAAAAATGCTGAAAACCAGTTTTTTCGGCTTTTCCAGTTTTATTCGTTTCTTCAATAACCCCAATGGTTTTAAGCTGCTTCTGGAGCGCTAAAAAGGGGAAATTTTAACGATTAAAGCGTTAAACAGTATTTTAAAGCTACAAAAATATAAATCTAGACCATTTCAAAAAATTTTAGAATTTTTCAATTTTTCAAATATATATTTCGAAAGCTTTCGGAAAATTATCAACAGTTTCGCGAAATTGTCATATATATTTGAACTTATGGGACTTTCCGGTGCCCATCATGCGGTAACTATTGGCATTTCCAATCAAACTTTTGGAAATATGCAGGCTAAAAATAGGTTAAATCTTTGCAAATCAGGTTAAAGAGTCATTTTACGCACCGTGCTCGTTGAATTATAATGTTAAACTATGACTAGCAGACGAAAAATATATATAGATACATACGTAGGGGCACTAGCGTAGCCAGAAAACATTTCGAGGGAGGGAATTCAAAATTTGTCCGGATGGTTGGTCTTGGGGAGGGACTTTCGTGGAGTTTTTACAGAGGATTCTTTGAAATTAAAAATACTTAGGGCCCTATCTCGTGTTGAAGCGCCCAAATGGTGTAAAAGCTGGTGAAAGTAGGGTATATATTTGGTGCTCATTTTGGGCTAAGAAACACGTATTAAGATGGTATAATGCACCATTTCGCGCCGAAGGCGCGAAAATGTTTTGAAAAATAGGCGTTTTCCAGACGGCACGAAAAAATTCCCAAAATTTCGGGGGGACTTCCCCCATCCCCCCTGGTTATGCGCCTACGTAGGGGTCTGGGGGCGCAGTCCCCTAAGCTGGAGACAATTTTTAATTTCGGAGTATATAAGTTTGCTCTTAAAAACTTTGAATTCTTTTGCTTGAGCATTTAAGAAGATTAGATACACATTTTGTTTGCTATGTCAAGTCAAAATAGAAACATAAACAAAACATATATAGTCAAGCGGGGAAAAACCCACTGCCACGGCCACCCAGGTTGCACTGGAGGGGTTATAGCAGTGTGGCATATATCATCATGAAGCGCAACAGATGCCCTACAGGTAAATACAATCCGCTTTGGTTCCAGTTGGCCTTTCCAGTAGTTCAGGGTGGCCAGACAAAGTTTGTCAAATTTCTGCACTTGGACGGACCAAAATTTCTGAAAATTTCAAAGTTCCCAAAAATTTGCAGGGAAGCAGCGGGAGCGACAATGCAGCCTCTAGGGTTATTTTCGATGCTCATCAAGATAGGCTATTAAAATTATATATAGCTCATACCGGTAAGCCCACACTGGAGGAGGGTTTTTCCCGCCTATATATTCAAATGGTTTTTCCCCACTTGACTATACATATTACATGTGCTTAGGCAGAAAATATAAGCAACTGCAGACAAAAGAATGAATGTAGAATCGAAGTAAGCGGGGGTCTGGAGAAGGCAGCCCTCCAAAGAAGAAGCCAGCGTCCAAACTACAGCAAATTGTCTCAAGAAATTAATTTAAACCACCTTTGAAATTCCAACTGCCGAATTTTACGGCTGCGTATTTTTAATCTCAACGGCGTAAATGCGTATTATTTCTGCAAAAATCGTGCAACCAACAGGAATTTTGGGTGGGTGAAAAATTTTTTAAAGCAGGACCTCCTAGATAAAGTTTCAGTATATATAATTTTCGGTAATCGTAATTATTGGTAATGTTCGCCTTTTAGGGTATCTAAATGAAATTTTAGGCATGAAAATAAAATTTAAAATAAAATATTTTAAGGAAAGGCGTATTGCTATAAAACATGTATATACAATTCCAAGTAGAAAACTATGCGTATATACAAACCATGAGTGAAAAGCCGACAAACCAGGCTAAACAAAATCACAATTCGGGTAATTTTTTCAATTGCAATGGCAAATATAAGAAATTAGGTGAAATTTTAGAATCAATCAGCAAATTCCAGGTTTTTCCAGGTTTTTCCAGGTGTTTACCCCAATTCCAGGTTTTTCCAGGTATTTCCAGGTTTTTCCAGGTCGCATGAACCCTGGAAGACTCTGTATCTGCTATTCCTCCTGCCCACTCGGACTCTTGCAGTTCGATCGCTGAGATATTGTTTGAGCCATTGCAGTAGGCATGGTGGGATTCCTAGGCGGCCGAGTTTGTACATCAGACCGTGCTTCCAGACCGTATCGTAGGCCCTAGAGAAGTCCACAAGGATGAGCACAGTCCGCAACTTCTTCTGCAGGGCCTCTTCGACTGATTTCGTTATGCGCAGCATTTGGTCTTCAGCAGTTCTGCCAGCACGAAAGCCGGCTTGTTCATCAGCCAGCTGTTTTTGGCTTTCAAGCAGATAGTAGAATCTGAGCTGAACCATTCTTTCCATAAGTTTCCCAACGCAGCTGATCAGGGCAATAGGTCTGTAGGAGCTGAGCTTGTCCAGGGGTTTCCCGACTTTAGGAATTGGAACTATATCCGCCCTGCGCCAGCTGCTAGGAACTTGCTTATCTCGCCAGGACATGTTGATCAGCTTCAGCAGAAGTAATTTAGCCGTCGGTCCAAGGTTCTTGAGCATTTCGTTGGATATTTGGTCGCTGCCGGGAGATTTCTTGCACTGCAGCTTTCCGATTGCCAAATCCAACTCGGCTACGGTGAACGGGCAGCAGGCATTTTGTGGACCATTTGAACACCCACACTGACGACGAGTAGCCTCAGTGGCTTCGTGTCGGATTGGTCTATCGTCTGTGGTGCGAGGCTGGAGATGGCTCACGGCAGCATACTGCGACACGAAAGCATTAGCTTTTTCTTTGTCCGTCACCAACTTCTTTTGCCCCTTGACCAGGGCTGCCGTCGGTTTAGCCTGGGAGAGTTTTCCATCCATTCGATGGATGGTTGACCACACTATTCCAGGGTCAGTAGATGGAGATAGACTTGTCGTGAACTGTTCCCAGTATGTTCTTTTAGCCCGGCTGACAACTTCTCGGACATTGTGGCAGGCAGCTTTCCATTCCGTCGGGTCCTCGCCTGCTCTCGCTCTGGCTTTTCGGCGTCGTTCAATGGCATCTGACATCTCCTGGTTCCACCATGGCTTTGGCTCCTGCCGTCGACCTTTTGGGATGTGGTTTACTGCTGCATGCAGTATTGCTTCAGACAGGGCAGTAGCAAGCTCATGAACCGTTAGGTTGTCCATGGACTGTTCAGATAGCAGCTTGTCGCAGGTCTCTCTGAATGCTTTCCAGTTTGCCTTCCGGTAGCAGAACTTAGGCTCCAGACGGTTCACATTTTTCTTCTGGGTGGAGATTTGGATAGAGAGGTAGATTGGAAGATGGTCAGAGCCCGTCATTTCCAGTGCGCCAGGAAAGTCGCCCTGACATACCGGAATGGTACAGGGTGACATCAGACGCGCTGGGGTTCCCAGTGATTCGGCTGTTTCTGGTAGCTGAGCCGTCATTCGCACACAGGAATGAATTATCCAGTAGGAAATCTTCGACGATTCCACCACGAGCGTTTTCGGCAAGATAAGGATCCCACAGCTTGGAATGTGCGTTGAAATCTCCACAAACGATGACGTTTCTGCCTTTGGGAAGGCAGCTCAAGTCAAGGTCTAGCTGTCTCTGGTCTTCAGTTCCCGCATTAATGGGAGGGACATAGACGTTCACCAAAATGAGGCTCCGCTGTCGGGTCTCATTGGGCCACACTTCGACGGCCATCGCTTCTGTGACCAGGTCAGTGGGTGGCACCAGCGGTTCTGTATAGGCGGAATATTTTATATCATCCCGGATGAGTACAGCTAGGCCGCCACCGAATATTCTCGACACGTCATGCCTTCTTCCTCTGGTTCTGTCGAGTCGGAGGCAGGTATACCCAGGGCAGTTAAAGTTCTTTCCGTCGCTGAGCTTCGTTTCTTGAATCAAAACAACGTGGATATCATTGTCTCTTATCACCTGTGAAAGTTCTGCAGCCTTGTTCGCCACGCCATCCGCATTCCACTGGATAATGCGGAAGGCATCGCAGGTTTGGGAGCCATCGCCCACCAAAGTGTTGGTAGCCGTAGTCCGGCCAGGACGGGAGTATGGCAGGTCCAACAGAGGCTGGGGAGCAGGGTTGTTTCCGAGTCCGCTGATGTTAGGTTGGGCGGGGCGTGTTCTAGAAGTTCGCCTGACCCGATTCTGCAGACATGGGGGCGGGGGCGGTGTTTGGGCTGGTTGGAGACATTTCGGGCATGACCAGATTACGCTGTCCTGGCTGTCTCGGGGCAGTCTGTTGACTTCCGTACTCCGAAGATTGGAGCACTTGAGGTGTACCCAGAGCTCGCAGTTGTTACACAGGATAGACGTCCCCCTCCAGGTGACGGGACGACTGCAGACTGAGCAAGGATTTACTGTGTGGCCAGGTGGACCGGGGTTAGGATGTACGTCCCCGGCTTTAAGGAGGAGGATGGGAACTACACCGTCGGGGTATCCAGCCACAGGCACATGCCGGTCAGAGTGGGCTGGTTCAGTCCAACCGGCTGCCAAAAACACAGGTCCAGTTCCAGACTCTGGACCAGGCCTGATGAGGGGCTGAAGATGTTGGTTGTTTGGCATGAGCCACAGACCACGTAGCTTCCAGAAATCTTCCAGCAGCTGGATATATGCATTAAATACTCTGACTCACGTGTGTGGTTCTATGGCAAATTGGCTCAGTTCCACAATGACACCCCTCACACCAGACCGCTCCACAGCAAGTGGTTCTATGATAAAAGTTGTTTAGTTTCGTTCCCCCCATCCCTACCCCAGCACAGCACTCTACAGCCACTTTGAGCATGCACTTTTATGAGAAAAGATGCTCTGCTCACTTGAGGCTTTCATTTGGTACCAAATTTGTGACCACTTTTGAAAATATTCATTGTCGAGCCAAAATCGCCTACGACCCCACCCATACTCCAGCACTGGCATTTTTTTAGTGGGGGGGGGGGGGGGGGGGGGTGGGGGGCCCCCACTTTTCGGTTGCCCCCTCCACTTTTCGGAGCCCCCCCCCACTTTTCGGCAAGCCCCCACCCACTTTTTTGGGGATCGTCCAAAAGTGTCAAAAAATTAGGTTTTTGAGGTCAAATTTTCAAAAATTTTCTCAATTTTTAGCTAATTTATGGACTTATAAGCTCATTTTAAGCTTAAAAACAGCGATTTTTTGCGTTTTTACCTTAAAAATGCTAATTTTTCGCTAAACATTTCGGTATATTTTACATTTGGCTCGCCCTCCCCCACTTTTCGGAAGCCCCCCCCACTCCCCCCTCCCTAGGGGGGGGGCGAAGCCCCCCCACTTGCAAAACCCTAAAAAAATGCCAGCAGCACAGCACTCTACAGCCACTTTGAGCATGCAATTCTATGACAAAAGTTGCTCAGCTCGCTGAGGGCTTTCATTTGATACCAGGGTAAATTTGGTTACCCCCCAGAAAAATTTTTCAGCGGGCCCCCCCTTTTCGGAATCCTGGATCCGCCACTGATAACCGGTGCCTGGTGCAAGATTTTCACGAAACGCGATGCGTGGTCTTATTTTCCACACGTTATACAGCAATGACGAGAAAAACCCACCCCCTTTGGGGGGGGGACCAGGGGCGCACCCAAGGAGGGGCGGGGGGGCCGCCCCCCTGTCAGGTTTCGAAAGTCAGAAAAATAAAGAAGCAGAAAGAAGAAAAAGGAAAAAAACAACTACCACCAGGGTTTTTTTTGTGTAAAATACTGTGTATTTACACAAAAAAAATTAATTTACACAGTGAAAAACTAATTTACACAACAAAATACACAGCCAAATTTTCGAAAATTTTTACAAAAAGTGCTCTGAAAAAACAGTTTTCAAGTCTTTAAGTTTCAAAAAAGCTCTAGCTTTTAACTGGGGGCTACCGCCCCCAGACCCCCGCCTGTGTCCAATGGTTTAGAATGGTTTTCTGCATTTCTGCATCAACATGGTTATGGGTGTTTTATTCTCCTAAGTCTTAATGCTTCTACTTATACAGTTGCGTATAATTTATTTTCGTACTGCGTGCGAATATTCGTAAATAGCTAGTATTTATTCGTATTTAACTATACATATGTTTTCTGAAGCTAGTATTATTCAATATGATTTCTTGTTTATCTCTTGTATATATATAATAATAAAAGCAGTCAGAGCCTAAAAATAGTTGCCATACAACCCAAGAAATATTCAATACGAGAGCTAAAGGAATACAACTTTTCAATGCCGTTTCTGCCGTTAATTTAAAAAATTTCTCAACTTCTGGGGGGGCTCCGCCCCCCAGACCCCCCTCCGTTGTATAATTGTTTTCTGCATTGCGACATGATTATAGGTGTTCCATTGTTTCTGCTAGGGTTGGGCATCGGAAAAAAAGTCCCGGAAAAAAACGGTTTTTTTCCGTTTTTTTCCTTTTTTTTCCGGAGGGTCGGAAAAAAACGGAAAAAAAGTCGAAAAAATTTAATCATTCTGGGAAGTTTTAGAACCGTTCAAATGAAAAATTTTAGTGATTTTTCTCAAAGTTTGCCCCTTTTTTCCAAATTATTGGCTTTGCTTAGAGTTTACTCTTATTTTGAAGCCCGAACTTAATTTGGAGTTTTCTTAATTTTTCATAAACTGCTCAGTTTTATGAAGTATTATTGTCAGTTTTAACGAGACACTCTATAATTATGGCTGAGAACAGACAGACCGACGGCTGTTTACTTGCATCTAAAATCCAAAGTTGTGAAAGAAAAAATTATGCACACGGGAAATTATTTGAAAGTTGTCACTGCTCCCAGAAACTAAGGTAACTGGGAATTGTGCCCATAGTCTGTTGAAACTTAGTTTGAAAAATTTTTTCAAAATTGCTTAGTTTGGATACGTTGAAAAGCTTATTAAAGTGCTCAAATGGCGTTTACATGACGAAATATTCGTTAAGACAGACTACAAATGTTATAGAAACAAATTTTGAGACGCCCTGGCATGATTAGGACAGCGGAAAAAAAGTCGGAAAAAAACCGGAAAAAAACCGGAAAAAAGTACTTTTTTTCCGCTCGACTTTTTTTCCGGAAAAAAACCAACCCTAGTTTCTGCAAGTATATACTTCTGCTTATCCAGTTGCGTATAATTTATTTACGTACAGCGTGCAAATATTAGTAAGACGGTATAGTATAGCTAGTACATATGTACGGTTCAATATCGTTTCTTGTACATATATATCATGTATCATAAAAAGCAGTGTAAGCCACAAAAAATTGTTGCTGTCTAGCACAATAAATATTCAAAACGAAAGCTAAAGGAATACAACTTTTCAATGCCGTTTCTGCCGTTAATTTAAAAAATTTCTCAGCCGTCCCCAGTAACAGTTAAAGCATCGAACCTTAGTACGTGACCAGCAAGTTTGTGAAAAAATTATTCCAAAAAGTTGGAAAAATAAAGAAATCGTTTCAGTAGGCGAAAGTGTTTTTCAGAAATTTGAATTTGTCCAATCTTATTTTTGACATTTAATGAATTAATCTTTTTAAACATTTCCATTATGAATTCTATTGCAATTTACAAAAGTTTCTCAACTTCTGGGGGGCTCCGCCCCCAGACCCCCCGCGTGGCTTCTTTCGAAATGTTACACAAGTGCAGTTGGCATAACTTTGGCTTGAATGATCCGAAAATAACATTGTAGCAAGAAAATAACGTCTAAATGTATTTTATTTTATATTACAGTTGAAAAACGACACTTTTAAATTTTACACAGCTTCAAACAAAAATACACAGTGAAATTTAAATTTACACAAGATTTACACAGGTCCGATTTTGAAAAAAAAACCCTGACTACCACAACACTCTACAGCCACTTTGAGCATGCAATTCTATGACAAAAGTTGTTCAGCTCACTTAGGGTTTCATTTGGTACCAAATTTGACCACTTTTGAAAAATTTTATTTTTGACCACTTGACCCCCTACCCGATTTACCCTTCAAACGGCAAAGTGGAGCCAGTCCAGCAAAATGGGTGGGTCGGACGGCAAAACGGACTCCGGGAATGAGCTGGGCGCACCAGAAAACCTCTATGGACAAAGTTTTGAGAGGCCATGCACAGTCCTATATGGTGTTCTTGTAAGTCGGTACCGACTTGACCCTCCCGACAGCAAAGTGGAACCAGCCCAGCAAAATGGGTGGGTCGGACGGCAAAACGGACGCCGGAAATGAGCTGGGCGCACCAGCAAACCCCTATGGACAAAGTTTTGAGAGGCTATGCACAGTCCTATATGGTGTTCTTGGAAGTCGGTAACGACTTGACCCTCCCGACAGCAAAGTGGAACCAGCCCAGCAATATGGGTGGGTCCGACGGCAAAACTGCTTACGGGAATCAATTCGCCGTGCCAGAAAACCTTTGTATGAAAGAATTGAGCTTTCTAAGTTGAATACACAGCGAGAAATTTCGATTTTTCATTTTTCGAATTTTCACCATTTTTGACCGGCCACTGTGGTCGCATGGGAAGTGATAGAGAAACGAGACTTAGCTATTTAGTTAGTTCAATATATGTAGTTTCTGAATATAAAAAGAAATCGGCTCCAACTCTTAACGTTCGAGCTGCGCAGCGACCACAAAAATGGTCACTTTTCGCTCTGAGCCGACTTTGCGGCGCCGCTGCGGCGCACCTGCGGCGCAAAAAAGTAGCGATTCTTAAACGGCGCATGGGGTACTACCAGACCCTATACCCCTTTAGGTCCGGCCTCCGCTGCAGATTAC
>JASAND010005694.1:0-14910 GCA_030248195.1 Trissonchulus latispiculum
AGACTGTTTGTGGTCGGTGTGACGTGGGTGGACCCGTCTATATTAGTGGAAACGGGTTGAGTTGTTCGGGTGGCGCATTTGCTGGAAACAAACTTCCTTTCCCCGGCACAGGTCTGTCTTGTCCATTTTCCCCATTTGTTGAACGTCTACTGTTTTGATTTTTGTATCTTATGTACTGATATATATAACAGTGGTAGGGGGGGACTTGGTATCTGATTGTGGGTTGTGCGTGGGTGGGGGGAGCCGGGTTAAAGTTTATTTAAAAAAATTGGAGTTCTCTTCCTTCTGCAGGAGGTTTCGGATTTTTTTGCTTTTGAGTGGGGTGCTCTCTACCTTGGCTTGGCCTTTGTATCTTTTTCATATCTACCTTATTAGTTCTACTACCAGCAGTTTTTGTGTTGTATTTTACTCATTCCATACTTTTTTCGGGTACTTACCTATCGGTTTGTGTTTCTTTTCTTTCTGTCTAAAAATGAGAACATGATACTTTCTTCGTCAAAAATATTTTTGCCATTTTGTACTGCCATGTCTGAGATTCGCCGGTGCTTTATTATATTTGTGCTTTAGTCTAATGTGCTTTATATTGTCCATCTACCTGATTTTGGCATTGTTAGTCGGTTTATCCGGTTCGAGTACTTTGTTTCTAAAATTTGGAGGAAGTTCTTTTGAGTGTAGGAGGATTGGGAAAAATTTCTTTTGTTTGTCTCTTGTGTGCCGCGTGGCTCCGTGCGGGTCTTTTGCTTCTGTACATTGTAATTTGTGTGCTGTATTTTGTGTTAGTACGTAGTTTTCTGCTTTAGCTGGGCAGGCGCCCTGTAGTGGGCCCGTGTATGTGTGTTGTTGGCGTTTTGCCCTTGTCCGTCTCTAGGGAGGTTCCTTAGTGTAGTTTTACGGTCTAGGAAAATTTTCTCACACGCGTTTTACCATACTAGTACGTATGTTTCGTGACTAATTTCAAATTTTACCCTACTAATTATTGTAACGCGGCGTGGGCGCGCGGGGCAAAGAGGGGGTAATTTGTGAAATATTTCTTGTGTTTTGCATCTTTTTGTGAAAATCTTCATAAATGATGAAACAAATTTGACTTTAGCTAATCGGGTGGCTTTGCACTATGGAGTCGGGATTCAAGAAAGTGTAGGTGTCAGTTGGTTCTTTGGTACAGGTGGGAGCAGTTTCGTGCTTTGTTTGGTGAATCTCGTTGTGGGCAGCTGTGACTTTTAAGTATTAGTGAATTGTTTCGTGAGAATTTTTGTATATTGTTCGGAGTTTGTACCTTTGAAAATTATGAAGATGTATATCTGAATTTTGTAGGCTGAAGTAAAAGTATCGTGTTTTCTTAGATCCTAATTTTGATATTTTCGTTGGACAGGCGCGAGGAGGCAACATTTAGGCATACACTACCGAAGTAAGGACCTGCACACTTCTTTATTAGTTGTTTATTCAGCAGTACACTGAGCGACCACATTTCTACAAAATTGGCGACCGTGTCATGCGGTAAATGCCTCTTTTTTCTCCTCCTAATACTCTAAAATATATCTATAAAATAGATCTTTAAATTTTTTGCAATTTTAAAAATTTTCTGCACGTTGCACTTTACCTATCTTTAATCTTCGGTTATTTTTAGCAGTGTTTCAGGAATCTGTTGACATGGGATCTGCTGCATCAGTCGGTGGGATTCTGGCCATGGTCGGAAGGTCCTTCTGGATTTCTGTTCGGCCGAAGACGTCTTTGGGGCTTCTACCGTGGCTTGGGTGTCACCGCCTGTTCCGGCAATATCCCATGGAATCAGGTCGTAGAGTTTCTTTTATTAGTGCTTCTGCATTCGACTTGAAATTAAATTTATTATTTGAATTTTTATTATTTGAAGAGTCACCTGATTTTCTTTTGATAGGGAAGCTATCAGTAATCCTTGACCCAGGATCAGGATTCCTGGGGTTCGGATTTCTGCCTGTTTCCCTCCTCAAATTCATGAGTTTGGAAATTAGTCTGTAGTGTTCTGAGAACTTTTGTTTATTGTATTTGAAAATTATGTCAGTCCATACACTCATATTTGTTCTTTGTTCTAGTTCCCTTCTCACCTTCCTCCCTGGCAGGCCTGTGCCTCCCCTTGTGAGCGCCAGAGTGGAATGCTTGGATTGGCCAACGGAACCCGGAAGTTTTGGTTCTTGGTTTGGGAGAGCTTGTCTGGGCTCTGTTTGGTGGGGTGCTTGTCTATGGTCCCTGGGTGCTATCACGCTGTCGGAGGGTTCTAGCCCTTTGGCGGGCGGCCCTCCGGGGGCACAGGTGGGACCTCTTTCGGATTGATTTGACCGGTTTCTTCTGTTCCGGTACTTGTGCGAAGCCAGTTGTGGCGCACTAGAACTTTTATATTGGATTGGTTGTGTGCCTATTTGGCAAGAAGTTGGTTTCTGGTTGGTGACGTGGGGTGGACCCGTGTGTCTTCTTGGAAACGGGTGTGTTGTCGGGTGGCGCATTTTGCTGGTACCAAACCGCCTTTCCCCGGCACAGGTCTGTCCTTCCCTTTCTCCCCATTTGTAGTTCGTTTGTTTTCATTTGCGTATCTTATGTGCTGATATCTTTCATAGTGGTGGGGGGAATTGGTGTCTGATTTTGGGTTATGTGTATTGTTATGTTATGGTTTGTTATTTTGGGAGGGAGCCGTGGGTCAAATTTTACTTTTAAATTCTTCTTCTGCTCAGGCAGGAGGTTTTCATTGGGGTGGGTGCTCGCTACCTTGGCTAGGCCATTGTACGGTATATACTATGTTATTCTTTTTCAGTTTCATATTTTCTATAGGGATGTTACTTTTTTGGGTTTAAGTTAACATATTTTTCAAAAAGTTCCGTCGGAAGTTTGGGAATCTTCGTCGAAAGTTCCTGAATATTGTTCTGAAGTTCAAGATTATTATTTGTTTGTTCAAAACTTTAGCCTCTCTTTTGTGAGGGTGCTTCCTCGTTGCGGTCGTCATTTTCTGTCCTGTGTATATATTGTATTGTGACTTGTGTGTATTTTTGCTTTATCCAGGCAGGTGACCGGTAGTGGGCCCGTGTGTGTTGTTGTGGCACCTAGCCTGTGTCAGTCTCTAGGGAGGTTCTCTAGTGTAGTTTTATGGTTTTGTGAAGGTTTCTCACACGCGTCTTACCGTACTAGTACGTAGGCTACGTTGGCTAATCATAATTTTATCCTACTAATTTTGTGGACCGCGGCGAGGGCGCGCGCTTTCAAAAGAGGGGGTATTTTGTGGAAATTTCCTTGTTTACAAAAGTCTAAGAACTTCGGAACGAATATGCAAATTACAAATTCGGCATTTTCGTAATATGCAAATTAGTTTTGACAGTATTTAAGGGAGGGAATTTTCGTCATTTTCGGTCACTTTCGATTGAAGAATCCAAATTCATCTCCAAAACGGCAGAAGAAGCCGATGATCTGGAACCTAAGTTAGAGGTTGGTCAATAGGGAAGTAATGGTATTTTTTGCTTTAACTTAAATTGTAATTGGTCAAATTTTGCATTTTTGTATTAAATTATGCTGTGCTTGAAATAAAATTAGTTTTGTCTGAATTTATTTTTAAACTTCAAAATCACACACTCAGCACGAACTTAGCAATCTTTACTCTTTTAACCAAATTTCCATAAAACTCAGTAATTGTAAAACGTAAAGTAAAACTCCTAATTTCACGCTTCCGGAGGGTTCTAGCCTTTGGCGGGCGGCCCTCTGGGGGCACAGGTAGGACCTTATCTGGTGTCATTTGACCGGGTTCTTCTGTTCCGGTATTTGGGCGGAGGCCTGTTGTGGCGCCCTAGAACTTTTGCATTGGATTGGTCGTGTGCCTATGTGGCACGAAGTTGGGTTCTGGTTGGTGACGTGGGGTGGACCCGTGTGTCCTTTTGGAAACGGGTGTGTTGTCCGGTGGCGCATTTTGCTGATTCCAAACCGCCTTTCCCCGGCACAGGTCTGTCTTTTCCTTTCTCCCTATTTGCTGTTTGTTTGTTTTCACTTGCGTATCTTATGTACTGATATCTTTAATAGTGATGGGGGGGAACTTGGACTTTAGTTTTGGGTTATGCGTGGGTGGGGGGAGCCGGGTGAAAGTCTATTTTACAAATTGGAGTTCTCTTCCTATTGCAGGAGGTTTCGAATTTTTCGTTTTTATTGGGTTGGCCATTGTATCTTTTCTACTTATATTGTTTAGTTCTACTACCAGCAGTTTTGTGTTGTATTTTAATCATTCCTTACTTTTTTCGGGTACTTATCTTTCGGTTCGTGTTTCTTTTCTTTCTGTCTAAAAAAGAAGACCACGATACTTTCTTCATCAAAAATGTTCTTGCCATTTGTATGCTGCCATTGTTTTGCCATGTCGAAGATTCGTCGGTGCTTTATAATGTTTGTGCTTTATTATAATGTGCTTTATAATTACATATCTACCTGTTTTTTGGCATTGTTAGTCGGTCATCCGGTTTGGGTACTTTGTTATTCAAATTTGGTGAAAGTTTCTTCGTGTGTAGGAGGTTTGGGAAAATTTTTCTTGTTTGTCTCTTGTGTGCCGCGTGGCTCTCTGCGGGTCTTTTGGTTTTGTATATTGTAGTTGTGTGTTGTATATTGTGTTAGTACGTAGTTTCTGCTTTATCTGGGCAGGCGCCCTGTAGTGGGCCCTTGTATGTGTGTTGTTGGCGCTCTGTCCTTTGTCCGTCTCTAAGGAGGTTCCTTAGTGTAGTTTTATGGGTTTTGAAAATTTTCTCACACGTGTTTTACCATACTCGTACGTATGTTTTCTGACTAATCCAAAAATTTTACCCTACTAATTATTGTAACGCGGCGAGGGCGCGCGTGGAAAAGAGGGGGTATTTCTGTGGAATATTCTTTGTATTTCGAATTCTTTCGCGAAAATCTTCATAAACGATGAAACAAATTCTGACCTTAGCTAATCGGGTAGTTTTTCACTATGGAGTTTGAATTCAAAAAGTGTGGGTGTCAGTCAGTTAGTTGTTGGATGGTTGAATGATTCGGGCGGGACCAGTCAGGTTTTTGAGTGGTGAATTTCGAGTTGGCAGCTGTGACTTTTGAGTCTCAATAGTGAATTCGTTGTGTATATTTTGTTATATTATCGAGATTTAGTGTCTTTGGGAGCTTGAAAATGTATATTTGAATTTGTTTAAGTGAAGTAAAAGTATCGTGTCTTTCCTAATTTTCTAGTTTCTGTTATTTCGAGAGTTAGGCGCGAGGAGAAATTACTTAGGCATACACTACCGAGCGAAGAACTTGCACATTTCTTTATTAGTCATTTATTTAGCAGTACACTGAGCGACAACATTTCTACAGTACATAATATAAGAGTATGCCACTAGGCAAGCTCTATGTTATCGGGGCAAAAACTATGCTCTGCAAGCTAACGGCCCACCCCCCCAAATCAGACCCTAGCGACCCCCCCCCGCAAATCAGTACCTAGTCGAAACGGGGGTACGCTCACTCGTTCTATGTTCATGTGCTTAAGCTCGAAAACACAAGCAGTGCGTACGCGAATTTTGTGCCTGTTTCGAGCTTTAGAACATAAACATAGCGCTCAAAATTCTTTGAAGTGAAGGGTCTAATTTGCGGGGGGGGGGTGGGCCGTCAGCGAGCAGAGCATAGTTTTTGCTCTAATAACACAGAGTGTGCACAGAGTAGTGGCACACTCTTATATTATGTACTCTTGGTTTATGCAATTAATAAGGCATTCAAAACAATTTTTCAGGATTCTACTGCTAAGTTCAAAGCGACAGGTTTCGAGAAAAATCTGCTAAACAAAAATTTATTTTTATTAAAGACTTATTAAAATTTATTTTTTACAATTGAAGCTTTCAAATTTCATTTCATTTTTTCAATTAAGGTAATCCAATTGAATGTGCTCCTTGTGCGCATCTTTAATTACCACTGGTTAGGTAGATATACAATGCACAACCCATCAGGCGAAACTACCCAAGGAGGCGCTATGTTGTTGTAGGTATAGATAAACTGTGGCAAGTTGTTTGAACTTGCCTTGATCTGAATTTTAAAAAATGACGGATACAAATACCTTCTTACATGCGTAGACGCATTCTCCAAATATGCCTGGGTAGTGGCAGTAAAGTCCAAATCGGACAGAGATGTCCAACGCCTTTCAAACCATATTGGAATGTGGTCGAAGATCGACAAACTTACAGTCAGAAAAGGGAAAGGAATTTCTCAACGCCACGTTTCAGAAATTCACGACAACAAGATTCACTTTTACACCTGCAACAATCCCGACATTGAATGCACTCTTGATTTAACAGGGCCATCA
This sequence comes from Trissonchulus latispiculum, assembly GCA_030248195.1. NCBI lineage: Eukaryota > Metazoa > Nematoda > Enoplea > Enoplida > Ironidae > Trissonchulus > Trissonchulus latispiculum. The sequence goes on from JASAND010005694.1 coordinate 6,299, forward strand.
AAACGAAACTCTTCAAGTACTTTACTAAAAACAGAACGTACAAATACATTGATGTACTGCCCCAATTTGTAGCTGGTTATGATGATTCTAAACACCGAAGCATAAAAATGACCCCAAATATGGCTTCCGACCCGAAAAACCAGGAAAAGGTGACATTTAATTTGTATGGTACCCACCATCCTATTCATTATGCGAGTCCAAAGCTTAGTGTAGGTGATATTGTAAGAATTAGTCGCACGAAGGGTATTTTCGAAAAGGGGTATCTTCCAAATTGGTCTGATGAATTGTTCAAAATTACAAAGATTTCACCGGAAAAGCCACCCATGTACGACATTAGTGATTTGCAAGGGGAAGCTGTGGAGGGACGATTTTACGAACAAGAGCTCCAAGTTGTTACTGAACCACAAGCTTACTGGGTGGACAAAGTCATAAAAACAAGGGGAAGACGTAAACGAAAACAGTGTTCTGTGAAGTGGCTAGGATACCCAGATATATTTAACAGCTGGATTGACGAAAATGACGGATTTTTACCTTCATCTACCTAGCAATACCGAAGGTTTTAATACTCTCAGCAGCTTTCGGGTAAAGCTACCACACAATATCGATTTGTCGAGTTGTCGAGTTTATCGGCACTTGTCGAGTTTATTTATACCGTGACATGGGCAAATCTAGGTAGAAAAGTAGACGCAATCACGAGATTTCATTTCTCTGATAACAGCTCAAAGGCAAACTCGCTACCGTCTCGGCACTACGAAACCGTACAAGACCTTTGTGAGAGTCTAAACAAGAGCATACAGTACATGAAAAATAAGACTGGAGAGGTAGCCGAAGACAAATTCTACTTTGACAATGACCTGCACCGAGTGGTGTTTAAGGTGTTTGAAAATCCAGACAATCTTGAACACCCCAACTTTTTTAGTGTCACGTTTAGTGAAAGGTTAGCCTACATGCTCGAATTTAGCGAACGACTGCTAGATTCACAACCTCCAACACACGAAAGGGTAAATATAGACGACTGGGATGCATTAACCTCGTCTGATGTTGTAACTACACACAAAATTGTCGCCAATGGAGAGCCCGATATGAGGGCAGGATTTTACTCCATGTACGTTTACTGTGACATAATAGCTCCACAAATTCTTGGCAATGTTACTTCCCCAATTCTTAGAGTTGTTCACGTTGAGGGTGAACATGGGGATATTGTCGATAAAATCTACAATAACCCTCACTACGTACCTGTCCTAAAGAAGGAATTTGACACCATATAAATCAATATAAAGGATGACGTTGAACGACATGCAGGATTTAACTACGGAAAAGTGTCTGCAAAGCTACACTTTAGAAGGCAGCAGCTATGAGAACTCCATATTACCCCGAAAGCGTGGACACGTGGCACCACAGTTTGCTACAAACTGGAGGGGCTTACTACAGAGAGGTGCCGTATCCAAGAGGAGTCGGATTCGGAAAAGTACTAGGGGGCGCTTTAGAGCGATATGACCCACAGTACGAAGCATCGGTGCAGAAGTGGGAAAGAGGCACTTCGCTCCGGTTCTGAACTAGCCAGAGACTATTTGAACAAACGAGAGGATATTAAGTCTTCTCTAAAGCGACACTCAAAGAGTACAATTGGCAGAGTGTTGGAAAATGCCGGCAAAAATATGCAAGAAGGGAAAGGCATTGGAAGAAGAAAGCGTCCAAGTAACATAAAGCTATAAGCGGAGGAAGCAAATCTAAACGCAGAAAACAACAAGACATACTTACCTATGGCTAAACGACTTGACGCGGAATCTAACCCAGGGTTCAAGAGTGACCTAGACGTATTTACGCTCCCACCTACCCACGTGGCTGTAGAAAAGGGATATTGGTCTGAAAACTACCCTCAATATTCTGTAACCCATTCTGGTCCTTATAGGATACTCGTGCCCAGGGATGTTTACATGCTTGATCTCAACAAAAACCATCTGCATGTAAAGCTCAGAATAGCAACCGACGCTGGTGCAGCTGTAACTGCGCAGCAGATGGGACTTACCCCGTTGCACCAATTAACCTAATTGGAAAGACCCTGTTTCAGCGGCTTATTGTGAAACTGTCAGACAAGGAAATTTACAATTCTGGACCTCTTTACTCTTATCAGGCATAATTGGAGACACTACTAAATTACGGATGGGATGCAAAGAACTCACATTTACAACTGGGTCTGTTTCACAAAGATGGAGATTTTAAGCTCGACTCCGAAGCAGCCAGAAAACGAGCCAAACCATTTATGGACAACAACACAATTGAGCTGATGGCACCATTAATACACTGCGATCTATTCAAATGAGAACGATACCTGCTTAGTCACTGCGAACTCGCTCTAGAACTGCATCGCAACAGGAATAATGTGTGCTTAATGAGTAATGGAACAACCTACGACATACTAATTGATGACATTAGCCGCAAGAATCTCTTTCGCTCGCTATAGAAAACATACTACAGGCGCTAAATACAGCAAAGTACCCTATAGGAAGGATAAAAATGGCTACACGGCACATTGCAGCCGGGTCTCAGCATGTAATAGAAAACTCAATTTACAGTGGTCAGTTGGCGAGAAGGGTAATAATTGGTCTGGTTGACGCTGAAGCATTTAGTGGGGCCTTTACCAAGAACGCATTGAAATTTGAACACTGTAACGTCACAGAGATTGCGTTGAAATGTGGAGACGAGTACGTGCCAAAATATCCCCTGAAAATGGACTGGAAAGCGTATCAGTACAGCTTCCCCCTCATGTACCTCAACGAAAACTGTGACATGGCTAATCTGAACAAAGGGCTGGATATTTTGTACAACGATTTTGCAAATGGATTTACCCTGTTTACGTTTGACCTCAATGCCGATAATGTTGACACTGGTGCAATGTAACTGATTAGAGAAGGTGACTTAAGCCTTGCAATGACCCTCAAGGAAGCTTTGCCAGCTGCAGACTTCCCACAAGTAGTCGTTATAATCATATATGGAGAGTTGGATAACCTCTCATTGATTTCAACAGAACGCCATTTTTTGACCATGAACAGTAACGAGATTGAGAAGACAGTGAAAAGGTGCAGAGACTTCATTGGGGTATTCCCCAGTGATCAGTTCCCAAATTATGTCCAAACCCGCCTGCTTCATAGCCAATATTGACCCATCTGATAAACCTGGTGAACATTAGGTTGCTCTGTACGCTAATGACAACGTAGAGTATTTTGACAGTTCTGGACTACCACCGTGGCCTCAATTTGACAAGTACAGGATTAATAAGTACAACAACTACTGCCTCCAGAACTTGATACTAACGTATGTACTGCATTTACTTTTTACTCAAACGCTGCCACGGACATAGCCTCGATTCTATTGTGGACTTTCTCAGAAAGTGCGACAGCGACAGGATCGTAAAGAAGTTTGTGGATAGAATACGACAAACAGCAGTAGGAGGACAGTGTTGCAAATACAGATCATCAACGTTGTGCTTACAGGGAAATTGGGAAAACAAATCGACTTGACTGAACTGGACAATGTTTACTATCAACCTAAACGATTTAGTAGAGCAATATTAGAACTCCACGATAGATGCACCTGCCTCATATTCAAAAATGGATCGTTCAACTGTGTTGGGTCTACCTCAGCGGAAAGTACAATAGAAAACGCGCACAAACTAGCATAGCAGATGAATGATTTCATTGGAGCATATAGCATATGCAACATTGTATGCTCAAACAGATCCAATTCTTCGGTAAATCTGCGCTCACTTTATGAGTCCCTTAGACCTATGGGTTATGTAATGATGGATGACGAAATGTTTTTAGTTGAATGACCTGGAAACTGTATAGAGGTACTATCAGACTGTTTCACAATGGGCGATACTTTATCACTGGAATTAAAGCTGAAGCCCAAGCACGAAAAATTGATGACAGCGTGCAACAAATATGCAATGTTAATAAAAGGAAAGACTGCAGTTCAACAACTACCACAACAACTACGAAACCGCAATGAAATACCTAACAAAACAAGATTACACCGTATCTACTGCCAATCTGAGATGCGTGGAAACGGAGCTGACTACAGCAAACGATGACGTATTGGAAGCCTACGACGCGAAGAACTTTATGCTACATTCGTTTCGCGACTGGGTTGATGGCGACAGGATGTACCTACTCATAACAGACCACTGCTTTCACGTGGTTTTCAAAGGATTGGGTCACAAAATCAACGATAACGGAAGTGTGCTCCTTCCCGCATAGACAAAAGCTAACCGTACTGGCCTTTCACCTTGGCTAAACAGCAGTGTAAAACCTCGCAAGTGGTTCCGCTTGATGCTACATTGTGGCGGAAAGCTTTATTGAAAAACAACACACAACACAATACACAGTTTCTACATAATAGGGTAGTCATTCAGTCTAAAAATAACAATAGTCATATTTGTGATTCCTTCCACCTCATATTTAGACCCAGGTCTTTGTTGCCTTGCCCATTCCAAAATATCAGTCATGTCCAGTGTATCCATTAGTTTACTAAATTCAGCTTTATTCCCAACAAGTCTTGGTCGATCAAGAAGATTGGTGTTACCACTGGCATGGTAATAGGTCAGTTCATCCATATAGCATAGCATATCCACATAACAGTGACCACACCTGTTAAATTTCACCTGAAATAGAACTGTATAGTGAATACAGCACAGTGAGTTGACAATTGCAAAAGGAGATAATGAGACTCTCAGTAACAGACTATGTGAACAAATTAATTAATGCGAAGTTACCTGCGCAGTCCCGGCTCCGTCGCAGATCTTATCGTGTCGTTTGAGACTGTCCTTTCGACTATAATAGTTTCCACACTTGATACAGTCTACAAGCTTCGCTTCATGTACAGATATCTTGTGTCGTTTCAAGCTTTCTTTATGAGCAAACACTTTGTCACATGAGTCACATGTAAACATGTTGCTTCACTTCAGTCACCTCACTTAACAACTGTGGTGCAATTGCAAAGAATACTACCACTTAAAAACCGGTTTTGTCTAGTTTAAAGCAATTACACAGAATCACACAGGTGTTTTGTCATGTCGTTATGCCCTCAGGCCGTGTAAACAGTTTAGAGCGAACTGTCATTGTAACTTGTGTACTGTTACCATAAAGCAGCGATGAATTCTATTGGTTTTGCTACTATGACGTACGACTGTATTCATCATATGGGTGAAGTGCCCATGGAAATTACAGTGGCCGTACGCTTTCCCTGTGGAAATTTAGCTCAACGGACATTTCACATTCGAGCCTCTATGCCATTTCACCAGCTGACGCCTCGTCAACAAGCTTATTTTATTTGGTCCGGTCTGAAAACGGACACGATTGGAACGATACTTCAACTGTGTCTACGAAATGAGAGGTCATGGACAGTATTTCCGAGTTTTTACGATAAAGTCAAGTGGACATGATAATTTTACGAAGAGGAAATCTCTGTTCAGGGAGATGGATCAGGCTCTCTCTTGGAATGATCTAAATATTGGCATTTGTGACTCTGTCGAGGACATGAATTTACCTGCCCACACGCACGACGCTGAAGGACAGCCGTGCTGTGCCGTGCACAGTGGCATGCAAATGAGGTATAAACAACAGTGCTCAAAACACAAGGTTGCTCAGCTAGTTCGTGACTTTCTGAAGTCTAACAGATAATTTGACATTGTAGTATTATTGTTGTGCAGTATTTTGTGCAGTTGTTTTGTACCATATTGTTGTTGTACAATATTTTGTGCAGCGTTTCCTTTAGCAATGTTGTTGTTGTGCAGTATTTTTGTTGTACAGTGTTGTTGTATAGTATTTTTGTTGTACAGCATTGTCGTTGTTTCTTCAATAAAACACATCCGCCTGTATGGGCCGCTCACACATCAGACAAAATGCTCGATCACTAGCGGTCGCACCCTGCAAATTCTAGGATCATTGACATATTCACGACCCCAAAAACCTCAACGTTTTTAGTTTCGTTTAGATCTTGGGTAAGAGAGTTCATCCGAGGGAACAGGGGCCTTGTTTCTCTAAAAACTCCTTTCAGTAAGGTTCTGATCGTACTCTCTTGGCTTGAAACTGTTAAGAAATGTTTTTATTGATGATTTTTAAATGTGCATAACAAAATAAGCTCAAAACTTGAAGTTGATTTGCGAAAACTTGCTTCAGTTGGCCACAGCACCATCATTTTCGCTGGAATTCAAATTGTACTCAATGAATGGTTCGTAACTTACGGAGAACTGAATGAGACAACTCAAAATTTATACTTGAAATGTAAGACATATGTAGCTAGATTATATGTAAAAATTAGCGAAATCCGTGGTCTAAAACTTTTTCACGGTGGACCCCCTTAAGTTTTGAATATTCGTGTTCTTCCGAACGAGATCTTTAATTTGATACCAAACTGGACTAGTACGACCAAAAAATGTGTGTACAAACTTCGACTGTTTATAGCAGATTAACCTTTGGAGTAAACCCCAACAATATATATATATATATTTAGAATCCTCAGGAACCCGAGATTTCGAAAATCCGGAAAAATCCGGAATTTCGGCTTTTATTCACGGATAATCTAAATTTTTGTTTTCGCCCAATTTTTATCGCAATCAAAATTTTGTTTCCACGATCGAACAGAGCTGGTCCCGCTGCATATTTTTGCTCTTAAATGTTTTTCACGAAAATGCACCCAGTTTCCGGAATTCCGGGTTTTCAAAATTTCCGGATTTTAAAAATTTTCTCCAATACCCACAAGATAGGTATTATTCGAAAGCTCTTATCGAGCTGAACAAATTTTGTAATAGAATGAACTCTTGAAAATGCACACAATTCCCGGAATTCGAGAAAACCGGATTTTCCGGATTTTAAAATTTTCTCCAATACCCGACAATATGGGTATCATTCGAAAGCTCTTGATGAGCTGAACAAATCTTGTAATAGAGCCAATTCGTAGAAATGAGCCCAGTTCTCGAAATTTGCTAATACCTTCCAAGCTAGAGTGAAATCAGGAATTCGTGAATTTCGGGAATTGGGTGCATTTTCAGACATTGGTTCAATTACAAGATTTGTTAAGCTCATCAAGTGCTTTCGAATGATACCCATATTGTGGGGTATTGGAGAAAATTTTTAAAATCCGGAAAATCCGGTTTTCTCGAATTCCGGGAATTGTGTACATTTTCAAGAGTTCATTCTATTCAAAAGTTGTTCAGCTCAATAAGTGCTTTCGAATGGTACCCATCTTGTGGGTATTGGAGAAAATTTTTAAAATCCGGAAATTTTGAAAACCCGTAATTCCGGAAATTGGGTGCATTTTCGTGAAAAACTTCTAAGAGCAAAATTATGCAGCGGAACCAGCTCTATTCGATCGTGGAAACAAAATTTTTATTGCGATAAAAATTTGGCGAAAACAAAAATTTAGATTATCCGTGAATAAAAGCCGAAATTCCGCATTTTTCCGGATTTTCGAAATCTCGGGTTCCTGAGGATTCTAAAAATATTGGTGGAGTTTACTCCAAAGGTTAATCTGCTATAAACGATCGAAGATTGTACAAACATTTTTTGGTCGTACTATAGTTTTCGCTTATTATTTCTTTTCCTACCGTTTTAAAAATTTATGAAATGTTAAATTTTTAAATTTTTAAATTTTTAAAAAATTTTCAAATCTCTTCTGAGCTTTAAGAAAATTATACATTCTCTTACATGAATAATAAACTCCCCACAAAGTTCACACTTTTGGTCCAGTTTACGTTTGCTACACTTCATATTGAGAGAGATCTTCCAAAGAAATCTTCCAAAGAAATCTTCCAAGTCACTAGTCAGTCTCAAGTCTGCCCAAATTAGTTATATATTTATCAGACTTTCAGATAAAATTTCCCCTCCAGCTCATGTCTGGACTCCAGTTGCATTTTTTGCTCTTAGTAGCTTTACACGATAATATATGCCCAGTTGCCGCAATTCCGTGTTCTCACTATTTCGGATTTAGACAATTTTTCCAGTATCCTATTATGGCACTTGAAATTGTAAAACTGATTACTTAGAAAAATGCCAAAAATGTGAAACAGTCACGTTTGATTGTATCCAGTACTTCACTGCATTATAAGAAAGTAACTATGACAGAAAAACCGCAGCAAACCATGATGACACTGCGGTCAACTGAAGCGCCACCCAGCCAGTTACAGCAATGCTTGCATCGAATAAAGATTATTTTTTATGAATTTTGCCAGGAGTCTTCTATTTGTGGGTTCAAGTATTGCCAGCCTTCCTACAAGCCATCACCACTACGGTAGGTCGACATTCAGACAGTTAAAGCTTTGTGGATGTTTAATCTTTTAACTGGCCGAACTGGGAGAATACTGTCATAACTGTCCACGCATTAACAAGACTCTCAGAAATCAAGATATCGTTTCGTCTTCCCTACATTAAGTTTATGAATATGTACAGAGAGCACCAATGACTCAGAAGTTAAGCGCTCTTTTCACCTGGCTCCGTGGTGTAGTGGTTGCATGCCTGACTGCAGTCCGGGAGGTCGATGGTTCGATTCCTGGCAGAGTCAAATCTTTGCAAATACGTAACTAAATCGTTTATTATCGCCTGTAATTTGTAAAT